>CAUYPK010049456.1:0-25463 GCA_963574355.1 Loris lydekkerianus | reverse complement strand
TCACTATGTTCTTGGCTGTGCAGAAGCTTTTTAGTTTGATCAGGTCCCAATAGTGTATTTTTGATACTGCTTCAATTGCCTGGGGAGTCCTCCTCATAAAATATTCACCCAGGCCGATTCCTTCAAGAGTTTTCCCTGCACCTTTCTAATTCCATAAGATTGCTTGTGAGTTTGTTGATGCACTCTCTTTCTGTTTTTCGAATGTAGGCATTTAAAGTGATAAATTTTCCTCTCAAAACTGCTTTTGCAGTATCCCACAGGTTTTGGTAGCTTGTGTTCATTGTTGTTATGCTCAAGGAAGGTGATGATTTCCTGTTTTATTTCTTCCTGCACCCATCTGTTATTCAAGAGAAGGTTGTTTAATTTCCATGCCTTTGTGTGGGGTTGAACGTTTTTGTTAGAGTTCCACCTTTAGTGCCTTATGGTCTGAGAAGATACAGGTAAAATTTCAAATCCTTTTATTCTGTTGATATTTGTTTTGTGTCCCAGGATATAATCAATTTTGGAGAATGTTTCATAGGGTGATGAGAAGAATGTATATTCTTTATCTCTGGGATGGAGTGTTCTATATTTGTCTATCAAGCACACTTGTTCTAGGGTCTCATTTAAATCTCTTATATCTTTGTTTAATTTCTGTTTAGAGGATCTGTCCAGCTCTGTAAGAGAAGATTGTCTAAGAAAAGACAATATTTTCTTTTGTCTTGACTTTGGACAGGTTCATCACAATGTGTCTTGGAGAAGCTTGGTTAGAGTTGAGGCGACCTGGGGTCCGATATCCCTCTGAAAGCAGTGTGTCAGAATCTTTGGTGATATTTGGGAAATTTTCATTTATAATATTCTCTAGCATAGCTTTCATTCCTCTGGGGCATTCTTCTTCCCCTTCTAGGATTCCTATAACTCATATGTTGGAACGTTTCATAAAGTCCCATAATTCTGACAGTGAACATTCTGCTTTCTCTCTCTTCTTTTCTGTCTCTTTTAACTATCTGAGTTATCTCAAGAACTTTGTCCTTTACCTTTGAAATTCTTCTGCATGGTCTAACCTGTTGCTGATACTTTCCGTTGCATCTTTAAGTTCCCTAATTGACTGCTCCTGTTCCTTCAGCTCCACTATGTCCTTTCTATATTCTTCATATTGTTCATCTTTTATTTGATTCTGTTTTTGGATTTCCTTTGGTTATTTTCCACTTTATTAGCAGTTTCGTTCATTGTTTCCATCATTTCCTTCATTGTTTTTATCATGTGTATTCTAAATTCCCTGTCATTTCTAACATTTCTTTATAGGTAGAATTCTCTGCAATAGCTACCTCATGGTCCCTTGGAGGGGTTACTCTGGACTGGTTCTTCATGTTACCTGGAGTTTTCTACTGATTCTCCCTCATGAGGGATTTCTTTTATCTGTTTCCTTGCCCTACTTTTCCTTTCACTTCCTCTTGCTCTTTAAGTTCCCATGCCTGTGGAAGCTGCCGGCGGGATTAGACTGATTGACCACACACGACCACTTGCCAGTTTTCCACTGTTTTTGTCCTCCTCTTGGGGTCCATAAGTCTTTCTCTCACTCCCTGTATCCTCAAAGGGATGATTATAGGCAGATCCCACCAGACAGAGATGCCTGGAGTCTTATCTCCCCAGACTCACAGTTCCCAGTTGCAGGGAAGCTGTTACTCGGCCACCATCTTGCTCTCACATCCTAAACTGAGACAGTTTTTTAAATGTCATGATTTTAAAATGTTACTTTCTAAAATGTTTCAAGGAAAGGGTGAGGAAGAAATCATCTGTAAGTACAGTAGAACATCTGTAGGTTGACCACCCAAGGGACTGTAACCAATTGGCCAAGATACAGAGGTGGTCAGCATAAGAACCCAGGCCTGCTGTTCTGATATGCACATGTGGTATGTGTCTGGTCTGTGAAAATTAGGTCAATTCAAGGAGGTGATAAGTGTAGGGAGTGGTCAGTTGTGGAGGTTTTCTCCCACAGTGTGAAATCCAGAGGGATGACTCAATCACATGTATTACTATGAAAATTGAGCAAAATTAGCATATCTATCCTGGGAAAAAACAGTTACCAATTTAGCTTCTCTTCAGGAACAGCTTCATTTTGATCAATTCATGTAAATCGCTCATTCAGACCATTAAAGGCCATGACAGCAACACGTACACAGGCTGTTTGGGCACAGACCTGCCTCAGCTTGGCAGCGCTCCTCTTCATCTTTTGCTCTGCAAACCCAGAGCTCGTGGTAGCAACAGATGCGAACTCCACTTTGATAACAGAGCCTCAGGCTTGTGTCCACAGAGGGACAGGCACAAGCAGAAAAGGTGAGACATTCACGAATACTTGTCGATTAAAGGGAAAAGTTACAGAAGAAATTAAGGGCTGAGATTCAAGAACTTCCCCCAAATTGCCAGATACAAAGAGGATATTCATACCTGAGGAGGCATAGCCTTGGAAAACAGCTCGGTCCACCAGGGCCTTGGGCCAGTCAACCAGGAGGACGGACACAGCTCTGTCCTTGGAGGCAGAAGGGCCCACTAGGTTATCCCCCTCACCAGGAGTCTCCTCCTCCACACTCAAACTTGGTCCTGACCCTGGGAGGGTGGCATTGTTCCCTATAGAGATAAACCAAGCCAATGGGTGTTAAAGAAAAAAGTCACGATGATCTTAAAGCAGTAATGATCCAATGTTGATAAAAATAACTATTTCCACTATTGCTGGATACTGCGTATCTAAAATTATGTCTTCAGCCACTAAACATACTCGAGAGATGTGCATTTTTATCATACAGTTAGTGGTCCAATGGCATTTATAGCCCTTCCTTCCTTCATTTATTCAAAAAGTATTTATTCTGGCCTGCTAAGCCCAGGTACTAGTCTAGGAGCAGGGATCAGCTCAGTGGAGTCCTTGTGATCTGGAATTTAAAAGCGAGAGAGTCAGAAAAACAAAGAAAAAAACACTGAGGTAACATAATGTAAGGGATGATCAGGGTAATGGAGGAAAATAAAGCAGGGTGTGTAGGGGCCTGGAGAGGAGTCCTCCTGAGAGGGAGGCCGGGAAGGCCTCTCTAAGGAGTGGTAAGGAGCCCTTTGAAGATCTGACGGAAGTTTCCAGGTTGAGAGCAAACAAAACACGAAGGGAAAGACCCTCTGTAGTGACTGGAGGTGGGATTGGGGGGCAGTGGGAAGTGAGGATGGAGGCACAGCCAGGGGGCACATCCTGCTTTCCTAAAGTCCCCGGTGCAGTGAGAAGTGTAGAGGGACAGCACCAGGGAGCAAC
Organism: Loris lydekkerianus; assembly: GCA_963574355.1. Classification (NCBI taxonomy): domain Eukaryota; kingdom Metazoa; phylum Chordata; class Mammalia; order Primates; family Lorisidae; genus Loris; species Loris lydekkerianus. Next base: position 22,192 of record CAUYPK010049456.1, on the reverse strand, counting down.
CACAGCCTGGATGGTGGTCAGAACAGCACTCTGGCTGTTGAGCAATGGAATGGCTGTGGGCTGCAGGAATGGAAGCAAAGAGGCGGGGGAAGGGCTAGTGCACAGCCCAGGTGGGGATGGGCCACTGGACCTGCTAGGGTGAGAAGGCTCACTAAAGATTTCCAATGAAAGTCACTGAAATAAGTACAACAATAAATCAGGTCAATGTTGAAAGGTGAGAATTACCCCAGTCAGGAAATATAATTTTATGAATGCAATATAAAGGCAGTCCTGTTCTTCATTTATTCAATATTATTTATCAAGTACCTACTGTGACTGTGGATGTGAGCCCCTAAAACAGACATTCATGATATTATAAATACTTTTTAATTTTCTGTCTATTATAATGTTTTACCATCCTAAGGAAAACAAAAACCAAACTGTGGCTAAGGAGAGATTGCCCTTCTGGAGGCCAGGCTAAACCAGTTCTCAGAGGTAGCAACAGGCCACCTGCCCAGAGCCACATTCCTGCCTGGCCCACGTTCCCCAGCAGGCTGGGTTCCTCTGCCTTAATCACCCGGGCAACAAAGGACCATCCCGGGGCCAAGAGCCTGCAGAGGTTACTCAAACTAGCTGATCCTAAACTGTCCACCCAGGCCGGCGTTGGCCTGGCCTTGCCTTTCCCATGGAGACCCCAATAAAGGCCATGACCTGAGCCCTCTCCTGCTCCTGTCTTCACCTGCGACCACCCGAGACTCCCCCACCTGCACCCGTCTTTCCTGTCCCTGAGACCTGCGAGTGCCATCCACTTTGTTTTCCTCTTCTCTGTGGCCGCCCCCACTAACCGTCTCATACAAGAACCTAGAACACGAGGTCTACAAGAAAAAACACGGAGAGGGCTAAGAAGCCATGGAGATGGAAGTGGTTGATGGAGGAAGTTCTGCAGCAAATCAGAGCAATAAATCGCCCTCTCATCATCCATGTGTCCCCTTGATGGATAGATCACTCACTCCCCATCAATTTACCTATTCATTTGACAAATAAATCACTCACTGATTCAGTCAACAGACAAACACATCATTCACTGGTCACCCATCTCTTCACTGGATAGGTAAGTAAACCATCCCCTAATCACCTGTTCCTTACACAGGTGCTCACGGAGTGCCATGCCAGCCCCTGTGGTGGGTCTGGGGACACCCACATGAGCCAGGCATGGAAGCCTCCCTCAAAGGTCTCAGAGAAGAAGAGGCAGAAGCAGAAAGCCAGGACGAGCGCAGGGCACCACCTTCTTTATGTAGGTGGGACAAATATACTGTGGTGGTGGGGGGAGGTTGTTACAAGAGAAGTCTGAGAATTCCCAGAGAGGGGAAATTGAACCAGACCTGGAAGGAGGAAGCCCACTGAGCAGATGAGTTGGGAAGGTACAGAGGGAGGCGCTTTAGCAGATGGCACCCTATGACCAAGGCATGGGAGAGCCAGGATGCCCACCCTTGCATCTGGCTTCTTGAGCAAGAGATAGAGCTTTGGGTCACACTGTGCCATGCATAGGAGTGTGACACACAAAGGAATGTGACATCTTCCCTTTGTCTCCGGAGGAGCTTTCCGAGGCCTTGCTGTGAAGGGGCAGTGCTGTAAATCCAGATTTCAGAGAAGGGTGCAGAGGACAGACGGGAGTGGGTCCCAAGTGGACCTGGGAGCTCGAGGGGAGAGGTAACAATGGCAAAATCATAGTCACCTAACTGTCTTCCTCTGGATGGTATTGCTTCTTGGATATCACCATAATGGGCTTCAAAATCTAAAAGGAATGGACAAAATCATAACGATTCCTTTATAATTCCAAACTCCCCTGAAGTCAATACCAACTCTCTGGATGGGTCATGCTGTCCCTGGCCTGTTTCTGTTCCATAATTGCTTTGATTACACAGTATTGTCAGTGGTGGGACCACTTGTGACAGCGGGATGGATAGGCATCACTGCCTGGACTCGGAGGAACTGAACTAGAAGGGAGGTTCCTGAGCACAGCGTGGCTGGAGAGTGGGGGACCAATGCTCACACTGGGTTCCCTGTCACTACACCCCCACCCATCCTCTTCAAATGAGTCTTTTACTGTTCTTATAGAGAAAACGTCTTGCTCTCTTCTCTTACAAGGAGAGAAATAGATACAAAAATGTGCCAGAGCAAATGCGCTCCCTGTGCCCTTGGCCCTCCTCTCCCCAAGGCTGAGGAGCTCACCATGGTCCCTGCCTTCCCAGGGCTCAGGCCCCAGAGGGCAATGGGGACGGCAAGAGCCTGCAGGGCCCCAGGTGAACAGCAAAACCACGGCCTCCCCTGATGAGGAACAGGGAGGGACAAGGAGCCAGAGCTTTGCTCACTGACAGCTGCCTTTTTGCTCCTTTTCTTGGACACCAAACTAGCTTCTGTCCAACCTGAAACCCAGTGATAAAGTGGAGCTATTGATCACTAGGGCAGGGGGAAGGGTCAGGAAGCCGAGTGGAGCGGCACCACTGCTGCCTGGACACAGCATACACAGAACCCGCCTGGACACGGCGTTTTCCCAGTCCAGAGAGGAGGAATCCAAGGCACAGTTAGCAGGTGGGGGGTGCGAGCTCAGCAGGCTCTGACTTGAAGGCCCGTGCTGATTCCTGCATCCAAATGTGACTTTGGTGCCCAGACAAGAGGGGTGATGTGCAGGGCAGGTGGCTCTTACCAGAGAGGTGATGAGCAGGGTTGGCTGGGGGCCCATTCCTCTCAGGGGGGCCAGTCGTCAGGGATCCCTCGCCCTGTGGCCCTGGCTCTGGGTCTGGTGGCCCTTCTTTGGGAACCTTCCCTGGGACTGCAGAGTCTCCAGCAGCAGGAATCCAGGGGGCACCAGCAGTGGGCTCTGGAGAGGGTCTCCCCAGGGCTGACAGGGCAGACTGACCCAGGGTCTCGAGAGACAGCTCATGTGAGGACAGTGTGGCTGTCACGTCAGGGTCTGGCAGGGTGAGCTCAGAAGACAGTGGGCTTGGCTGTGATGACTTTAGAATGGCACCGAGTCCTGACGAGCCCAGCAGCCCTGCAGCTCTACAAAAGGGAACTTCAGCAAAGGATTGACAGTGTTAAAAAATACAGGTTTATTGTGCACACGCGCGCACGTGTGTGTGGGGGGGGGGAGTTGCCAAACCCTATGCACCACCTGGTGGGGTTATCATGTGTCTTTGGCAAACGCTGAGGCATGTGGAGTTTCTCTTAATCCTCACTCCCCTACCCATCTGTAAGTATCTAGTACAATTCTAAAAATTGTTATGATCATCATAGAGCATCAATAGTAAAGAAAAAAATGCCACGAACATATAAATGACCTCTCAGTAAAGTCAGAGAGCCAGATTCTCTAACACACGTCAATGCAGGGGCCGTTCATTCACTCTGCTGAAAGTTCAGCCATTGAATGCGTTTCCTTTACAAGCTCTTCTAATCCATTCAGCCTGGGGTTTGGTTCAAGAAAATTAAATTTACTTAAAAGAATGTGGGAACGCCTCTCTTGCAAAGAGGGGTACAATTGCACTCTATGTCCTCGTGTCCCCGTGGCTGCTGAGGCCAGCTGTGCTCAGGGCTCTACTCAGAGAAGCTCTGTTTGTAGATTAAAAAAAAAGAATTGTGAGGGTCAGCAGGAGCTCAGTGCCAGCTTGGCTGTAGGGAGGAATAAAGCTCCTCTGTTGCTGTTCAGAGCCACCTCTCCAATCTCAAATACCACCAAGTGAGGACACCATCTTGCTCCTGGTTCAAACCTGAGTGTCCCACAGCACCTGCCGTCCCATTGCCAGTGCCTGGCATACTCTGGCACATTACCATACCCAACCCCACCACCACTCTATGGAGTAGTTCCATCCCCACCTTCCACTCAAGGAAACTGAATCTTGGAGAGGTGCTTAGGTCACTAGCTGAGATTTTGGAGAGAGAACTGCACGGGTCTTCCGCTCTGGTCCCTCTACCTGCCCCACACTCTGCAGCTTCCGCAAAGACAGGCAGGATTATGAGACACAGAGCCATCATTGCTACACCCTGGGTCCTTCTGAACAGCTCCACTGCGGTTCTAAGCCAACAGAACTGCCTGAATGTATGCTGGGTGCCCCTTTTATGCCACACCGAGGGCGTCACACCTCTGCTGCTGCCTCCTGGAGCACCTGCCGTGCAGAGCGAGGGGCTGGGGAAGTGCAGCCACCCAAACGGCCAACCAGACACCAGGGTCTGACCGATCCCACCTCCCAAAATCTTAGCGATCTCACCCTGAGGTTTTTCCTCAACCTGCAGAATTAAACCAAACATTCCTTTACCTTCCATCCTATCCTTTTCTGTTGCATTGACTAAAAAGAGATCCCAGGAATAGGAAAGATTTGGTATTTTATCACAGCCTTCACACATGGCTTGCAGAGAAAGTTCTTCATTCCAGTTGACAAAGGTATCTTTAAAGTTAACCCAGGAGATGTGGATGAATCTGGAACATGAAAATTGGTTTGAAATTTTAGGACAATAATGTAAGGGTTCCTTGGCCATGTTTGTTGACAGTAAGTTGTTTAAATCACCCTACCTGGGGTTTCTATTAAGAGAATTCAGTATCAATGTCACAGCTCCTACGATGGAGCACACACAGTGGCTGGGGCTGTACCGTGCATGACACCCTTATGATCTGACCTAACACGGACAAGATCCCACAAGGCCAGAGCACTGACTGACTTCAGAGGGGCTGTGTGACCTCCTCCAGATCACACAGGTGAGGACAGAGCAGGGCTCAGCCCCTGTCCTCCAGCCTGGGCTCTGATCAGAAGAGCAGTGCCCACCCCACGTCCCTACCTTGCCACCACGCCTCAGGGCTCGCTTCCACCAGCTGCAAACCTTCCCCTCCCCGGGTCCTGCCAGTGGCTGTCCACATTTGTCATTCCCAAGAGGCCTTGGAGTCTTACGGAGAAAAAGGCCGCTTCTGCCTCAGCCCTTCCTCCTCCCCGCCCTGGGCCATGGGTCATGCATGGGCTGTCCGCACCCCGCAGCCTGGGCCCACTCCCCGGGCCTGCATCCCACGTGGCCTGCTGGATTGGCCCTCTAGACTCCCTGCTGACCCAGCATGTTTCAGACGGCATTTTGTGCGACTTTGCTCTTCATAGCACCACAGGGTGAGCTGGGATTGTCGCATTGGGCCTCACCAGATTTCTTTCCCACAGGACTTGGGGAAAAGGCCAAGCGCAGCAGAGATGCTCCGAGTGGGTGTGTGGTGCGGGGTGCGGGGCATTTCCCATGTGAGTGGCCCAGGCCCCGGGCCTGGGGCCCCACGTTTCAGACCACAACCCCAACTCCTACCTGCAAGTACAGGAGGTGACAGGCCGTGGCAGGAGGCCACACAGCTTCCACTGGGCCCAGCCTGTCCATGTGTGCACACAGTACGTGTGTTCTCCATGGGGGAGGGCGGGGGGGAAGAACACAGGCAAGGGGAGGCTGGCTGGCCCCAGGCCCCCCAGCATGTCCATCCACATAAGCCCTGACATTCCTGATGGGATCAAAGATGCTCACTTAAAAACCTGAGCACTCGGTGAAGGAATATTTTAAAATAAACTCTGTAACTAGCTTGTGAGTAGGAGGATTATATAGTGTGTTGTATTTTTGGGAAAAAGTATTTAATTTGTTAAATTTATTGATTTAAATAGTGCCCCAACTTTAGTGCCCTCGGGCTGGCATTTCTTCACTTTTAACATGTACCAGAGTCTTAAGTAACATGAGGTAGCCCAGGTGTAGGGACCCCTGGCAGCTCTGCATGACCCGGGGCTCACCACGGCCTGCTCATGCTCATCTACTGAGTGTTGTTTTCACTGCTCTAATTCTGAACCCCCCCTGGGGACAGCATATTTGCATCCTCCTCCAGGAGGCTTTCTGGGCTACGTCCAGCCCATACTTTGGATGGTAGTAACAGCCTGACCTGCCAGGGGCCTTCCCAGTGACATGCAGGGCTGTGAGCAGAGGACAAGCACCAGCACTGCTCCCTGGGTAGATTCAGCTTCCAGCCCACAGCAGAGCAACCAAGGCAGGTGGCCTGAGCACCATCCCCTCTACCACTCATTTAATGACCTAGCGCCTTGGAAGGGAGGTCAGGGGGCAGCTGTGCCCACACCCAGCCCACACTCAGCAGTCCTGGCACCAGGCACTCAGTGTCGGGGCTGCACATGGCCTGTGAGCATCACTCTGACCTCAGCATTGTGGGGATTTGGGGGTTAGGTCACAGCAACTCTTTGCTCCCGTCCCCTTCACCATCTCAGACATCACAGCTGGGCCCATCTCTGTCCCCTCAGCCCGTGATGCTACAAGGACCAGGCAGAGACCTTAAAGCCCATGGCTTAAAAGGAACTCGCTGGCTTTTCCCCCTTCTAGTTTGGCCTGAAGCTGGGAAACAGTCCCCCATCGAGGGCAGGCACCACGACAGGAAGGCCCCACTGAGCTCCCACTGGGAACCCTATGCAGTCTTGGCTCTAGCCAGTGTGCTTGGCCAACTGGACGCTGCCTGGATGCTGATCCCAAGAGCAGGATCGCATCCCTAGCCCCTTCCTGACCAGTTCCCTCTTCCATCTCTGCACGGAGGATCCTGTGTGGCCAAACCCCAAGCTGCTCGCCGGGCAGCCTCTGCAGCCAGCTGGACACCTGTGCGTTAGGCTGTGTGGAGCACAGGGAAAGCGGTACCTGAAGGCTGATTCAGGGCGGGTGGACAGGAACACTTGGGCCTCAGAAGAGTTCCGGCTGCCACTGGAGACAGTCAGTGTCACGAGGAACTGGTCGTAGCTGCCACTGAGCCATTTCCCTATAAAGGAAACAGTGGGAGCCCGGGTGTCCAGTTGGTGTGGAGTGGAGGAGTCAAAGCAGGGCTGCCCGGGTGAGCTGGCGGCTGTGCACGCCCAGTGGTACCTGTGGGAGAAGCCATAGGAGGGGCTGCAGCAGAGCATCGGCCAGAGGCAGGGACCAGCATGTGTCACTGTGTGGGCTTTCTGGAGGGGGGTCTCAAGGGGACAGGTTGATGAGGAAGGGATGCTGCCTTCTTCTCCTCTGACGCACGTGAGGTGAGGTGAGGTGAAGGCTGCTGAAGGGCAAGGGCGGCATCACCACCAGCTCAGGCCAGGCCCAAGTCAGCCCCTCCAGACTCACTGGCACGAGGCCACCTGGTACCCCTGTGCTCCCATCTCTGCCCCTCCCAGGTAACACAGCCGTGCCCCCTGAGCACTTCTCTCACCCTGCATCTCACCCACATGACAGTCACGAATGCCATATGCAACAGACACCAATGCCATACTAGCCCGATTGAAGGGAGAAATTGCATTTGGAGGCCTTGGGGAACAGTCCAGCCCCACAGCTAGTGGGAGGCAGGACCAGGAGACAGACTCCAGGCGTCTCTCCTCCCAGGCTCACAGTCCCCCTGCTGTATGACAGTTGCCACATCCAACAAGATAAATGTGGCTGCTCTGTCCAGGTCAGGCAGGAGGACAGCGTCATCCCCAGCCCTGAGCAGGTGGGTCTTAATTTAGCAGAGACACACATGCAAACAAGCTGTTCCAGCAGGGCACAGACAGAAATGCCCACGGCTGGGTGGGCCTGGGCCAACCCCAGTGGACAGCCTTGAAGTACTAGAGATCTTTAAAGGTGTCTTTCTTTGGGTGGTTTGCAGGCTCCACATTGGAGACCTCTGTGTCTCCAAAGCCTGCCTGAGGCAGCACTCCGCTGTTCATTACCGCCCTCCCAGCTTGGGCCTGTGTGGAGCAAGTGCTCTGGGGTTCAGCTGGAAGATTCTTTACTCCCAAGGGGCAAATCGCACTCCCTCAGCAGCCCGCACTGAGCTCTTGTTTCCAGGCACCACGCCAGGTGCTGGGCTGGCGGAGGGAGGAGAACAAGACAGCCTCTGTCTCAGGCTGGGGGAGCCGCACAGCCAGCGGGGGCTCTGCTCTGAGCACGAGATTGGAGCCAACGGCGGAGTCCAGGAAGAAGCCTGTCACGTCCACTGGACTAAAGAGGAACACCAAGGCCCACATTGGGAACGCAGCAAATAGGCGTGTGGCCACAGTGTTGAGAAAGCGAAGAAAGCGTGTGTTTATTCGTGAATAAGCATTCACTGACCAGCTACTCTATGCTGGCACCAGGGATATGTCAAACCAGAGTCCCCCCACCCCCATCCCAGCTTACATTCAGTGGGGGCAGTCAGCTAACAGCAACCACAGTGAGCAAACGCTGTACCCTGCTGTGGAGACCCACCCCCGAGTCAGGACGGGGTTGTTCATGTAGATGGTGCCTCAGGGTGGGCCTAACCGGAGGTGATGTTTGAGTAACAAATCAAGGAACAGAGTGGGGGCAGATGCTGGGTGAACCGAAGGATGAGGTACAGAAGGAACCCTTGTTGCAAGGAGCTGAGAGAGGAGCCCACCAGGTGCCCCCGAGGAGCTCTGTGACGGGCGGGAAGGCCAAGGGGCCCCCACAGTGAGTGGCAGAGGCAGGAAGGGGTAACTGAAGCCCTGGTGAGCTGGGGATGGGTCACACTGGTCTCACTGGCAGTGTGAGGATGCTGCCTTTCACTCCGAGTGTAAGGAGCTCCGCTCTGAAGTAAGGGCCCTGCCTGGGAGAACTGGCTGCAGGGGAGGAGCCGGGTGGGAGGCAGCCGGGAACCCCTTACATAGATGAGCTCCTGAGCCTGGCAGCTGAGACCAGGTGGAGGGGGGGTATAGGAGGTTAGAAGGTGGTGTTTAAGGAAGAGCTGAAAAAGGGGAGTCCAGGTGCCACTGAAGTTCCTTGCCTGAGTGCCTGGGTACAGATGGGCAGGCTGATGGGGAGAAGGCAGGATTGTGGCTGAGATGTCAGCAGCCTGTTGGGAAGGTGCTGCAGGGGCTGCACGCACAGCCTGGAGTTGGGGGTGGGTGTCTGCCCAGAGCATGCCAGTCTGAGGCTTTAGTGCAGGGATCACCCTTGGATCCACATGAGGACATGGGGAGGGGCCGCCTGGGACAAGGCATAGACAGAGAAGAGGATCGAGTCCCACACCCTGGACTCCGACAGCAAGAGACCCACCACCAGGACAGGCACAACACCCCTCACCAAGCCTCCCACACACCAAGGCCATCTCACCAGCAGGAGTTTTTGTAACAGTAATGTTTAAACCTCATGTTCCAAACAGGTCTTATTTTAAACACCACCTTAAAAAGCTACTCAGGTTTCATTTCTACTTTTTTTCTTAAGTTCCCTTATTTTTTGACCCTAAACAGAACAGTCCAACTTATGAAAGTTGATAGGCTTACATTTGTTTAAACTACTCTCCCAGTGTTCCAGAGCCTGAGTTTGGAGAAAGTGGCGTCTTCTCCAAACAGATGCTACCTCTCCATCTTCTCTTCCGGGCAGCTGCCCGTCTCCCTGTGCTTACCTAAGAGTGGCCTCAGGATTGTCAGGGTCAAAGGACCGGGTCCCCCGGAGGACGATGGGGGGCGAGGCGGTCCTAGGAACAAATAGGTGTGTGCCCTCGGAGATCACGCTGACCGGGGCCCGGGCCTGCACCTCCAGGCCCACAGAGTAGTTGCTGTGCACCACGCTGCCTTCAATCTGCACCTGCAGGGCCAAGGATAGGAGGCTTCATTCAGGGCCAAGGCAGGACTCGCTGGAGCCACACGCTCATCTCAAAACTAGAAGGGAAACTGGTGTGTCGAAATGCAGCCTCCACTCCAACTAAACCAATCATGCTTGTCAAAATAACCACCCTACTCTGCACCATCAGAGATGTGGCTGGAGTCCAGGGGAGGGTGAAAAGTTTGCTGTCTGAGTCTGTGTTAATGCACAAAGTTGGGACTTTCCTGGTTTGTGAGAACAATGAGACCTTCCAGGCAGTTCTCAAACCTCCTCCACTGACACTGCCTTGCTCCACAGCTTGGCTTTTATCTGGCTTTCTTCGTTTCTTTAAGCTGCTTCTTTCTTGTCCCCAAACATACTATGGACTTTACAAAATGTAAATGATATTTAAGACAGATAGTTTAAAACCCAGGGATAGTAAAATATTTTATAAATAAGGCATTAAAGATGTTCTTTCAAAGTGCGATGCAGTTTGGAAGAAACACAGCCCAGCACTTGCTCTCTCCCTGGATCTCAGCCTTGGTCACTCTGAATCTCCTGTGCACAGATGCACAAGGTTCCCTGCTGCTCAATGTCCTGTGTGGAACCAGACACGGAAATGACCCGGCGATCCAAACTCCCTCTTACACCCCCACCCTCTGCTTGCTCAGCTGCTCCAGCTCCAGGGCACCATGGAGAACGTCCCAGCGTAGGAATCTATAGAGGTCGGAGGGAGCACCAGGCTGCCGCACAGAAGTGTGGGGACAACTGCCACTGCCACCTCCTGGTTCAGCTTCTCCCTGTTTCTTGACTTCACTATCAGAATAATCAGGATAATATCCAACATCCCACCTCCAATCTGCTCCCAATTCATTACCAATTAGTATTTCTAAAGGGAAGAACGCATCATGCTGGGAAACCTTTAGCTTTTCCTACCACCTGTGTCTAGAGGAGGGCTCCTCAAAGCCTGGCCTCAGCCCTCTGTCCCTAGGCCGGTTGTGACAGGTCGAGTTCACAGCGAGATAAGCATGGAAACTGCAAGAAGCATCTGGAAACTCATTTCAGAGCTTGCATTACTGCAACATTACAGCACATATTTGGTGGACTTGCCTCCTTGAGCAGGGTCAAGGCCAACATGGATGCTGGCGAACCCCTGTGGTGAGCCATGCCAGGAAAGAGCTGGAATGGATGCTTGGTAGGACCTTGTGTCCCACCGATTAAAAGAGCCAAGTTCCTTCACTACAGATCTTCTGGGGGCCTAATCTGGCTGCCTTTCCTGGCCTTCCCCACCCTCACCATCTGCTCCCACCTCTGTCCCACCAGGGTCTACTCATGAACCCTGTCTCCTTCCCACCTTTGCTAAGCTGTTGACCCCAGGACCCTTTCTACACCTGTGAACAGACTCTGTTTTCAGGACCTCTCTTTCATGAAGCCCACTCTTACAGAATTGACCTCTCCATCATCAAACCCACGTATTTTCACCATTTTTCCAGACAGAATCCAGAGTGCCTGCTGAGGGTCCAAGTGCCAGGTGGTCACAGTGGCTACCTCTCACCTGGTCTGCCCTCTGTCTGCTGCCCCCTTCTTTTCTGGGTACCAAGCTCTGAAATTGCCGAGGCGTGCATTTTCCTAACATCCAGCACTACCTCGGGGCTTGTTCGAGCAGGTGCACTGGGAGATTTTGCTAAACAAATTGGAAGATTTCATCGATGACTTTGCCAGCATTTGAACATAATTTGTTCTCTTGGGGGAATTAAACATTTCTCTTAAAATCCTATCCACACTTTTTCTTAATGTTTTTTCCTTTGGACAGAATAGCTATAGAGCTATAAATGCTGAGCTCTGTGCCATGTAGGTGGAAAGCACTGGTTTTGCAGGGCTAGTAGAGTAGCGAGGCAGTGAGCTGACCTTGGCAAGGGCGGTGTAGTTTCCGGACTCCAGCATGTGGCTCGGAAGGATGAGGGTCTGTCTGTGAGTGTAGACAGCAGCAGGGAGGGGAACGGGGGACCCCTTGGAGTCTGTCAAGCTCCAGGTGTAAGAAAGGCCCTGGGAAATGTCACAGAGGACAGCGGCTTCAAATGTCACTCCCAGCCTCACAGCCTGAGACCTCCATACCTAAGCATTGAGAAGAAAAGACATCTCATTAAAATGTCCCTCATGTCTAATGTGATGCTAAATTACTATAAACTTCCTCTCACATAATCCTAATTATTTGTTCACATAATCATAGAATAAGGGTATTCTTAGGGTTTGGCTTTAGATGACACCAGAATAAACACTACATCTGTTTTATAGACAAAAGTAAAAAGTTTTTAAAAAGAAGAAAAATAAGTAAACATTTTTACTAATATACTTATAATCAGGAAAAATTTTCTATGCATAAAAGTAATGGAAAAATGTCAAAGAAAAATTGGTAGTTTGTTTACATGAAAATTTTAAACTTCTAAATGTCAAAAATATAAATTTTAAAATGAACCAATATGTAAAAACAAAGTTATTTATAATATAGATGACAGATATTTGCTTTCTCTATTTTTTTCTTTGCCAAAATTTTCTAAAGTTACTCTCAGAAATTACGATATTTAACTCTTAAATACTAAATTTAAATACTAAATCTTTAAAAACTAAGGGCATTTTCTTACATAAATATAACACTATGATTTCACCTTAAAAATGAACAGTAATTTTTTAATATAATCCAAGCTTACCTCAATCTAATTTCTCTAATTGTCTGTAAAACATATCTTTATGAAATTGTTTGATTGGGACTGCACAAAAGGTTTTTGATTTAAAAAAAGGAAAGAGAAGGAAAAGAACAGTTTTTCTAATTATCTAGGACCATAAGGATTTCCAAACTACAGTTTGTTCAGGAAATTCACAAGACTATTCTTTCCCAGCTGGGCATTATTGCTCAGTGGTTAGGGCACCAGCCACATGCCCTGGGGTTGGTGGGTTCGAACCCGGCCAGGGCCTGCTACACAATAACAACAACAAAATAGCCAGGCATTGTGGTGGGTACTTATAGTCCCAGCTACTAAGGAGGCTGAAGCAAGAGAATCACTAGAGCCCAAAAGTTTGAGGTTGCTGTTAGCTATGATGCCACAGCACTGTACCAAGGGTGACAAAGTGAGACTCAAAAAAGAAAAAAGAATATGCTTTCCCTCAGTTACCAATTTTAGAGTTAGAAGTTGGAGCACCAAGCTACTTCCAGTGGCAACCAGTGTGTTGTATGTCTGTGTATTTTGTGGGAACAACAAAAGCTTCCCTCCTTTGACATAATTGATGATAAAAATATTAATATTACTCATTCCTTTGTCGATATATATATTTTTTATATGTTCAAAGTGGCCCATGTGAGGCCTGGAGGCTCTCTTGTCCTGGCTTTAACTGCTTAAGATCTGACTCTGTTTGTCTTTGAAAGTGATGGGTTTGTGGTACTAGCTTTCTCCTTTATTTATGCTTAAAACATTATCAATGTAAGTAGCAGTATAAATATATGAAAACGTATCTGCTAACATTAATAAGCTAAAAAGGACAATACTGAGGAAATACTAGTTCCTGCCCACCTACAACCCTGTCCCTCCCAGCCACTCTGTCTTCCCAAGCCCCATTCCTGTCCCCCAGGCCTGACGTCCCTGGTGTCAGGCCCCTCTGTGAGTTTGGAGGAGCAGGCCAGCCTGGGACCTCATGACGCAATCTCCATCTAGCCTGGGCACCTCCACCCCAGGGCTGATGCTGGTGCAAGGGCTCCCCCTGGAGGCCATTCACCCTGAAGTTTCCATAAAAACCAGTAAGAAAAAAACTGGAAGGACCTGAGAAATGAGATTTTAAGATATCTTGCTGCTCATTATAAACGGACTTTTCTTTTTCAACTTTGGCATTCTTTAAATTACTCTAGTCATAATTTAAATTTGTTTAAATTTGTTTGTATTGCTTTTACTCCAAATATGATATCATTCTAGGATTTGCCTCAAAACTGCCCAGATTTATATGGGCTACAGCAAACTTTAATATTGGGATGCTAATTTTTAGCCCATTTATACTAACAGACATGAAAAGTGCAAAATGAATGGTATGGGTGAAAGGTGATTCTTTGACCCTGATGTATGTGAGTTGCCACAAGGAAGACGCTGCTACACTTATTGGGGTCCTGGGAAAACTTGCAGGAATTATTCCTTGGCAATGACACAGACGTGCAGAATGGTGTGAGTACACAATCCCACGGCCAAGTTCTTTGGAGTAATAGAAAACTGGATACAACAAGCATTCAAGCATGAGGACATTGTTAAATGACGAATAATTTTCCCACCTTTAAAATCATGCAATCAAGCCTTTATTAAGAGAAATTGGTTGCACTGTAACCCAGTTTTGTGATAAGCCCTCACAAACTCATGAGCGTGCACACTCTACACATAAAAAGCCTTAGAAAAATACTGAAAGCAAATACATGGAATGGCTAATAGTGATCTGTGGGTGGTTAGACTTCAGGTGATTCCATTTTTTCTTTCATACTTTTAGAAGATATGTAAAATAAAGTGTAAAGAAAAAATGAAATTATCAGTATTCTATGGTTGACAGATGAGAAAATGGAAACACTTTATGGATTGAAAAAATCTCCAAAAAATGAAAAGATCTTATCCCCTGGCTGACACTAGCAGCAGAGTCCAGACTCCGGCCCTGCTCCATGCTCTTCCCAGCCCCGGCCTTCTGCTTTGCTGCCCTCAGTGTTTTGATCTGTCTCCCACACCCAGAGAACTCAATCCCCCGACACGAGTGGCCCACAACATAGGTGACACTGGCCTAAATGCAGGCAGGGGTCTTGCCTGTGAGGCAGCCGGGGCACTTGGCCAATGCTGGCTGATCTTCACTACCTCTGGAAGTGCCAGAACCTGGAACTCTTGGGGCTTGGGTGCCACGGAAAGCCTTTTGGCAAAGGCAGTTTAGTTATGGATTTTAATTCCCGTGTGTCACTTAAGCACCTTTGCCCTGAAAAGGAAAATTTATTCCAAACCAAAGCCCTCAAAGCAATGAAAGAAAGAGAAAGCACCCTATTTGATTTTGGTGTCACATATATTCAAATTTTCCCTTCTCCTGAACATGCAGTTCTCAGCTACAGTTCTCAGCATAATTAAAAAAAAAAAAAAGGCTCTTCAACGTGAGCTGTGCTGAATGCCAGAATAACATAGAGTCATATAGGTGACTAAGGGGCTTATTCACACAGCAGACCCCAGAAACATGGCTGTCCACTCCCATCTAGGCTGGGCTAGGCCTTTCCCCACCACGGAGCGGGCTGCCTTCTCTGAAGCTCTCACAGGTGCTCCTTTGTGTAAACTGCAGCGGGATGAGCCAGACACAGCCACCCTTCACTCCCCAAAGCTCACACCCTTCCAAGCAGTGGTCCCAACTCAGAGGCGAAGCTGAAACTAGGCTGGTCTGTGATTTCCCAGGCCCCAGGCCTACCTGGACCTTCCCAGGCCCCATGTTCTTCACCAGGGGGGGCTGGCAGGGTTTGCCCACGATGAAAAGTTGTTTCCGTAGGGTGGCTGTGCTGACGTCATTGAAGGCATGGACCTCCACAGCAAACTGGCCTTCCCTGGGGGAGCAGAAAGCACAGACAAAAAGAGACAGATGTGCTGCACCTGGGCCTTCGTACACCCCTCACAGCTGTCCCACATCTGCAGAATTACAGTATCTGATGGCAAGTCATCACACAATAAGAACAGAAGAGGAAGAATCACGAGGCTGGATTCTGCAGAGGTTATTCACTATTCACATGAACCAGACCAGCTGTCTGCCCAGGTACCAAACTCCCAGCTACAAACAGCAATACATCCCCATGAGGGCACGTTCTGTCTCTGGGCCACCCTCCTGGCTTGGTCCCAACCATGGCTTGGTCCTCTGTTGACCACAACAGAGGGGTTTCCCTGTGTGATGGGCACCCTGACCCGTAACTGGGAGTCTCTGGCCTTGATCATCCTGTTCTAGTCCCTGTTCCATGGATCCATTGTCCTAATCAATTTCTTAGGCTAGACCCATAGCCTGGATGTGAGTCCTGCCTGTGGGGGAGGGCAGAGTGTCCCAGCTGTGGAGACAGTCATGATGGGGCGGGGCAGCATTGAGCAGGGCAGTTCCTGACCCAGCAAGTACTGCTTTATTAAGGAAACACATGTTTATTTTACAAATGTTGCACAATAGATAATCATTTAAGACTTTTTTTTTTTTCTTTGAGGCAGAGTCTCACTCTGTCACCCTGGGTAGAGTGCTGTGAGCAATGATGCCACAGCAACCTCCGGCTTGAGCGATCCTCTTGCCTCAGCCTCTGGAGTAGCTGAGATGATAGATGCCCACCCCTATGTCTGGATAGTTTTATTTGTTTGTTTGCTTGTTTTCAGTAAAGACAGGGTCTCACTCTTGCTCAGGTTGGTCTCCAACACCTGACCTCAAGTGACCTACCTGCCTTGGCCTCCCAGAGCACTAGGATTACAGGCATGAGCCACATTTAAGACTTTTGACTTCGAAACAGAAAAAAACTGCTTCAGAAGACCACAAAATTTCAGTTTTCAAGGACCAGAATAGCACTTGCCATCCTCAGCTCCAGTAAGAAAGGCAGAGCCTACTGACAGGGATGAAGGCAGCATGGCCATCAGGGCTGTCACAGAGTCCGGGGCACACTCCACACCGACAGAGACACAGAGCCAGCCAGCATTTGTGTAGCCCAGGGCAGCAAGGGCTCCTGGAGCTACCAAGCACATCACCAGGTACTCAGGCCCCAGGTGCCCACCCAAGCACGTGCCAATTTGCTACCGCTCAAGTCTTTCCCCACATGAAAATCTGTTGATGCAGAAGTCCTGAATCCATGGGGGGCCATTCAGGAGTCCCAGCAAAATGTGGATAGCCAGGCCATGGACACCCAGGGAAGCCCAGCATTGCATTGCAGGAAGTCAGCAATCTTTCCTGATGCTGCTAGCTTGTTTTGTAGAAAATTCTGCATATTTTGATATTTTCCTACACCCGCACAAAGGCTTGACACCAGCCTGAGGCCCAGCCATGGCCATTTTGTCTCCCCACAGCTGTGGAAACTGGAATCCTGCACAGAGATCACGATCTACTCAGATCCTAGGATCCGTGCTGACCAGAGGCCCAGCTGGGAACAGGTGGCCCTGCTAGTCTAGTCTACACTTTCTCGTATCTCTGTAATGTTCTGTCCTGGGAAGACAGCAGGTGCTCAGTAAATGTGGAATTAAAGGTGGCTCTCTTCAGGGTGACACTGAGGCCCTGAACAACCTGCCCCCACCCACATCCCACCGTCCTGTGCACATCACCCTGGTCACTCCAAACCTCCCCCCTTGCTACCTCCCCTTGTATCTTCACCTGGGGCCGCTGTGTCTGTTTGAAACCTCCTTTCCACTTTCCCCTTTGGCAAACTCCTCAAGATTTCACCTTCAGCTCACAGGCAAAGGCCACTGTGAGTGTGTTCTCCAGTTTCCAAAGAGGGAGCTGTCCCCACCACACCACAGCCTCCTGGGCAGCACAGAGGCCCCTGTACTGAAAATCTCTCCTCTTTGTCTGTCTCCTTAATAACCATGGCCAGACCTCGTCTGTCTCTATGTATCCATCACCTGCTCTCCCTGCAGGGTGGGTCTGCTGTGGGGAACCCCTGGGCTCACCTTGAGATGCCACTTCCCTGCCGGCCCCGCAGTGGCTCACCTGCTGTACACATGACTGCTGGTGCTGCTCCCCAGGGTGACAGTGCCATCCCCAAAGTCCCAGAGGTAGGCGACATCCGTGCCAAAGTTGATCCTGCACTCAAAGGCCACCGTGGTGTTGACCAGAGCTGAGGCGGGGGACACGAGCCGATTGGCCACAATAGTCTTCTGCACCCTGATGAGGTGGGGCTCAGAGACCACACAGCCAATCCCGTCGGATGCCTTGACTGTCACAAGATACCTATGGGACGGGGCCAGGACAGGAGAGGCAGAAGGTGAGGTCAGAACAGGGTCAGCACTGGCGAGAACTCCCACATCAGCTCAAGAGAAAGGCAGGTGACAGGTGCAGTTTAATTTGTAAGAATTGTCATTGTACACAGTGATTTCAGTCTGACTGTGAAGGAGGAGTAATCTTTCTGGCCACCCCCCCTTCATTATTTAATGCACTTCTCAAAGCAGTGAGGGTAAGCATTGCTCTGCTTGTTTAGATGAGGCTTTCTGGTCACATGGGTGGCTGGGATGGGATTTGAACCTAGGACTGTCTGATTTCCAAACTACACCCTTTCACTTAGTTCAAGCTGAAGGGAAGTGAGTCTGTTTGATTTCTTACGTTTGATTTCAATTCACAGAAGGACTCAGTGGCTTATTATAATACAAATTTAACACCCTCAATATCATTTTAATAGTAATATGGCAATATTCAGATTGAATTTAGGCTGCATTACAAACAGCTGCCCGTGATGACCATTTTTACCAACCATTGGGGAATGCTGAATCTTTTTTTAATGCTTCTTGAAGTTGTCCTCACTGGTGGGTCCTCCCCAAAATGCCACACAAACTCCAGGGGTGTCATTTCCTTGCTAACAGCTGCAAACACAATGTCCGTGTCTGAGGCAAACACAGTTCCGTTTGTGTGGATAGAGACAGCTGTGGCAAAAGAAAGAGAGGTATGGCTACATCAGCACGGAAGGGCTGGGATCCATCTGGAGAAATCAGGACCTCCACTGCCCCCTCCGTCATGGACTTGAGTGATGTAGGCAGCCTCTGGACACAAAGGCCAGACAGTGCCTGACACAGCGGCAGCGCCCTGGTAGGCAGTGCTGGCCCGAGCTCAAAGGCCATTGAGGTAATAGTGCAAAAGGTGAAAAGGTCAACTCCTTTTGGAATTTTGCTCAAAGGGGGATAGTATGTGGAGCTGGTGATGACTGTGATAACCCACCTTCTCATTCCTTTGATGGGAGCCTTAATGCCTATGGTTACTAGAAAAGTCCTAGAACAAATTCCAGGTGATAAAAGACCCTGTTCAAGAGCAAGCGGACATCTCAGGCAGAGCTGAGGATCGGACCCCGTGCTGCCCGTGGCTCTCCTAGTCTCACCCAACCTTTCAAGAGAGCTTTTACTAAATCTGGAATGAAACAAAAACAGACATTGAGTCTTACACCAAACTGTCATGCTGAGCCAACCCTGCTTGCCTTCCACTGGGGTTTGGGAAGTAAAAGAGACATGACATGAAGAACTGGATGAGAAATGACACATAACCATGGTGCCTAAAATGAGAGAGAGAAAAAAAAAAAGAAGCTATGAAAGAAACAGGCTTAAAGTTAATGTGCTTCTCTCATGCAACAAAGGTCAGTATTTTTCACTTTTAACTTTGCTTCTTTGAATTCCAATACATTTCAAAATTCTAAGCATCTGCTCTAAAATCAAACAGATCTGGGAAGCAAAAACTTTGTCAAAGAATTTCTCTCATTAAAATTTTCTTTAAATATTTTCTCCATGGCTCCTAAGAACTCCCTACATAGCAGTAAACATAGTAATTCATTTGAAATAGGTTAATTACTTTGGTAGATGGCCTTGTTTTGAAAGTATTCCTCCACTGTGCATATCAAACAGTCTTTACTTCACAGAGGTTCTTAAATGGAGGTCCAAAAATAAGCCTTTACCCCTTTAAACCCTATAAAGTGTCAGATTTTGCATGCATATACGCCATGTATATATACAGGCACATTCCACACACACTACACACACAGAGATGCCACACACACACACTCCTGCCCCACACCACACATACACACCGCACACACATCATGTATTAGGAGGCAGATGTCAAACACGGTATCAGATTCTTGAAGAGGACTGTGAGATCTAAGAATATTTGGAACAAATATTACCACACAGAAATATTAAGAAGGGAGGCTGGTTACTTCATTATTATTGCTGTTCTCCTACTTAATTTTTCTTTTATAAAGCTTGTTTATAACAGAAATAAAATAACAATGGATATTTTTTCCTTCATCATTGCATTAGGATTTTTGAAATATAAATATCACATGAATAAAAGTGACATGGTCACATTAGCCATGCCTGAAAATTAATTCTGAGCACAATCTAGTGGTCAAAAAGTGCAAGGGAAGTCCAGTCTGAAGATGTGCACAGGACTACCCAGTTTCCAGTCTGCATCAAAACCCAAAGTTTCTGACTCTAAGTCCTGGCACAGAGCCAGCAGGGCTTTCTGAGGACGGTGCTCTCACACTGGCTGCTTAGGAACGAGGTTTAGTTAGGACAAGTCAGTATGAAAGACCAACCAGCCAGTTAGGGTGTGTGGGCAGGTTGGAGAAAGCCTCCTCTACGTATTTTGTGATTCTCAGATGGAGAGCCTCTCCCCAGGCTGCGAGTGTAGAAAATGCACTCTGTGTGAAACAGAAAAGTATCTTACAGAAAGGAGTTAGCAGAGCCCAGCCCTCACTAGAGGGGTCTTACTTTTCTGATTCATGTGGGAGCCAGCAAAGACAAGAACTTTGTCCTCATGGACACTGCTGGAGTTCATGAACATAGACACGGTCCCATGGTCAATTTCCACACAATAAGGCCCAAGTCCCACTCCAGTCCCAGGAAACTCATAATAAATAATAACCTTGAGCACATAGACGTCTTCTGGAAAAAGAAAAGAGACTGGACATTTGAGGAATTCTTAAAAGCAGGCAAAATGGCATTTGTAGAATGGTCATAGCAGGGAGGCTAAGATGGGAACCAGTTATGTAATAGTGATTCTTCTTATCTCCCCCGGCAGGAGGGCCACTTCCTAGGCTTGTGACCCATACAGTGGCATAGAACTGCACACTCCACACGGCCCTGTGTATGCTGTAATACTGTGCTGTTGGAAAATCTTAGTAAAATTTTTAGCAAGGGGCCCAGCCTTGCATTTTCTTTTTCTGCTGGGCCCTAAGAATTCTATAGCCAAATCTGTGCAATAGGAAGAAGAACGAAACTAAAGATTAGTCATCCACAGATAAGGGGAAAAATACTTAAATAGCCAAATGGGAATACAGGGTCTGACAATTAAGTTCACAAACTTGCCATTATGCTGTTACGTTGACAGCACTATATAAACAACTCAGTTAGGTTTCATAACCTTGGTATATCAACGTCTCACAGCTGTGTTCATGTGAACATGTGGTGGTATGGGGTAATGCCATGAAGAGCAGTGTACAAATGGATTAAACATTTTTCTGAGGGAAGAGAAAGTGTCACTGATGAAGGGAGGTCAAGGCAGCCAGTAACAAGCAAAACTGACCAAAACATTACAAAAAATCATCAAATTGTACATCAAAATCATTGGCTGACTGTGATGAACATGGAAGACCAAACAAACCTCAACAGAGAAACAATTAGGAAAATCTTAACAGAAAATCTTGGAATAAGAAAGGTATGTGCCAAAGGAGCCCACCAATGAAAAGAAGCAAAGGAGAGTCAAAGTTTGTCAATACTTTTTGGAGAGGCATGATGATGTTTTGGGCCATGTCATTGCTGGTGATGAAAGGTAGGTGTACTAGGTGGGTACAGTGGCTCATACCTGCAATCCTAGCACACTGGAAGGATGAGGAGGGTAGATAGCTTGAGCTCAGGAGTTTGAGACCAGCCTGAACAAGAGCAAGACCCCATCTCTACTGAAAATAGAAAAATTAGCCAGACATGGTGGCAGGCACCTGTAGTCCCAGCTACCTGGTAGGTTGAGGCAGGAGGATCACTTGAGCCCAAGAGTTTGAGGTTGCTATGAGCTATGATGTCACGGTACTCTAATCTCAGGCAACAGAGTGAGACTCTGTCAGAAAGGAAGGAAGAATGGAAGGAATCCTCTTTAGAAACCTTTCCTATTTACAAGATCAGACAATTAAGTTCTTGAACTCATCTTAGAAAAAGTGCTACAGACCTCCTTGCTGAATAGC
This sequence comes from Loris lydekkerianus, assembly GCA_963574355.1. NCBI lineage: Eukaryota > Metazoa > Chordata > Mammalia > Primates > Lorisidae > Loris > Loris lydekkerianus. The sequence continues at coordinate 690 of CAUYPK010049456.1, read as the reverse complement.
AAGAGTTACCATTGAAGTACTCCCCTGAGCCATCTGGTGACTGTAGTAAGTTCACGGATGAGGTCTGTAGCACTTTTTCTAAGTTCACAAACTTAATTGTGAGACCTAAATTAATGTGACAAGACCACACACCACACCAGACACAATAACCATACAATGTGCCCCCCCCTCAGTAATTAGCATTATTTCTGCACACCAATGAGAACTCCTGACAAACAATTTTGTATCTGTTCATTCCTTATCATCATTTTTTCTTTTTGTTTGCTTGTTTTTTGCCTTTAAAAACCTTCTGCAAAAAAGGCCAAAAGGCCTTCGCATTCAAGGTTACTTGGGTCTAAGTCTTCCTGGAAGCTGTCCTCACTTTGGCTCATGTAAACTCAACTTCTTTTAGGTGGACACAACCAGCTTAAAATAGAAAACAAGGGCAAAAACTCTTATGAAAGCAACAAAAAGAAATTAAAGATAAAAGCAGAAATTAATAAACTAGTAAGAAATGTAGAATAAACAAAATCCAAAAGCTAGTTCTTTAAATAAATTCATAAAAATTTATGCAATGTAATCAAGAAAAGAAGGAGAAAATAAAATATAAAAATAAAAATGATAGGAATCAGATTAAGTAGAATGATTTTGAAGTATTTCTTCTTTTTCTATTGTCTATAAGACTTGGCATGATCTGTTTTTTGAAATTAT
>CAUYPK010049454.1:0-30514 GCA_963574355.1 Loris lydekkerianus | reverse complement strand
TGTCTTTGTTATATTGTGATTTTTGGTCTTCTGGATATATACCTAGTAAAGGAATTATAGGATTGAATGGCAGGTCTATTTATTTCTTTTACTGCTATCGAACATTTAGAGTGATCCTCATTTTTTACTATGTTGGATTATTCTGCTGGGAACATAATTGTACATGTATTTTGCTGCACATATATGTGCTTTTCTGTTGTTACCTAGGAGTGGAATTGCTGGGCCAGATGGTCACGTGCTCACATACACCAGAAAATAAATTTCCTAAGTGATGCTAGGAATGTATTCTTCCAAAAGCAGTGAGTGAGTTTCAGATGCTCCATATTCTCATTTACACTTGATTGTACCTTGGTTTTGTCCTTAATTTTCGCCAGTCTACTGGGCGTGGAGTGATATCTCAGTGTAGATTTCATTTGCATTTTCCAGGTGACTGTTGATGCTGGTCACACTTCTTCCATATGCATTTTACTCTTTTGGTGAAATGTCAGTTCAAGTCTATCATCTTTTTAAAATTTTCTGTCTTTCTCTTATTAATTTGGAGGATTGGCTATTTATTTTGTACATATTCTATCCTGTAACTTGTATTTTCACTCTTAGTGATTATATATTAATGAACAGAAATTCTTACATTTAATGAAGAATTTATCAATCTTGTCTAACATAATTACTATTTTCTCTGTCTTACATGAAGAAATTTTTGCATTCCTCAAATCATAAACATATTTTCTCAATGTATTATATTTTAAATGTTATTATTTGTGTATAGTGTAAAGTATGAGATAAAGGTTCTTTTTTTATTGAGACAGATTTTCACTGTGTCACCCTTGGTAGAGTGCTGTGGTGTCAGAACTCACAGCAACCTCGAACTCTTGGGCTTAAGCGATTCTGTTGCCTCAGCCTCCCAAGTAGCTGGGACTACAGGCACCCACCACAATGCCCAGCTATTTTTTGGTTGAAGTTGTCATTGTTGTTTTAGCAGGCCCAGGCCAGGCTTAAATCCACCACCTTCAGTGTGTGTGGCTGGTGCCCTACTCACTGAGCTATGAGCACCAAGCCAGAGATAAAGGTTCTTATTAATAATTTCTATGGGTAATCAAATGAACTGGAACCATTTACTGAAAAGACCATTCTTTTCCATCATTGCATTGCAGGTGACTGTAACCACATGGTTCTTGCTCTGGTTTCTGTGCTATCTTCTACTTATTTCCCTATCCTGACAACAATACTACAATGTTTAAATTGCTTTAAATTTATAATAAGCCTTAATATTTGTGAATATAAGCACTCTCACCTGTTTTTATTATCCAAAATTGTTTGAAAATCAGTTTATTGGTTTCCGCAACTCCTTCCATTGCATATTAATTGTAATTTTAGTTTATAGAATTAATATTCTTCAAATTTGAATCTTTCAATTCATGAACATGGTATAGGTTCTTTTTATTTAGGCCTATTTAACTTCTCATAGCAATGTTTTCTAGCTTTTTTAAAGCTGTCTTGTATAGCTTTCCTGATACATTTTTCCCTGAATAATTTATGTTTTGCTGCTAGAGTAAATGTTGCAATTTAAACATTTATTTTAAAAATTCTTTTTGTTAATAGTATAGGAATATAATTTAGATTTATGTATTGATCTTGTATCCAATTACTTTACTAAATTTATCTGTTAGAGTTCCTTATTAATAGATTCTTTTGGTAATTTTCTATGAGCACAATCATGTTACTTATAAATAATGGCAATTGCACTTTTCTACATTTCTGCTTTTTGTTTCTTTTTTCTTATTTTACTGTACTGGATAAAACATTCAGTATAAAACCAAATAGAAGAGGTAAAAGGAAGACATGTGTCTGTCATTCTAAGTTGCAAGAGGATAGCATTAGTTATTTTGTCATTAAATATTATATAGATTTTTGGGGGGTAGATATACATACTCTTTGTCAAATTAAACATACCAAAAGTTCTTATTCTGAAGAGTTGTTAATCTTACTAAATGCTTTTCAAAATTCTACTGTGATGGTAATATTGAATTTTCTTTTTTGTGTGTGTGTTTGTGTGTGTGATTAATAACATTTATTTATTTTCCTGCAGTTATACCAATTTTGTATCACTGAAATATAGCCAACACAGGCATACTATTTTGCTCTTTTTTGTATTCTTGAGTAGAATTTACTAATATTTTATTTAGAAAAATTGCTTCTATTTTAACAAGAGATGTTGGCCATTGCGACAGATAAATTATCATAATGTCCTCTGATGGTAAGTTTATGCTGATCTTATAAAATGAAATATGGCAATTCTTAGAAGGAAATTGATAGTTCAAAATGCATATATGCATATGTGTGTATTAGAAAAGGAGAAAGCTGTTTACATGGATGGAGCTGGAAAATATTCTTCTTAGTAAAGTATCTCAAGAATGGAAGAAAAAAGTGTCCAATGTACTCAGCCCTACTATGAAACTAATTAATGGCTTTCATATGAAAGCTATAACCCAGTTATAACCTAAGAATATGCGGAAGGGGGAGAGGGAAGGGAGGAAGGGGGGAGGATGGGTGGAGGGAGGGTGATTGGTGGGATTACATCTATGGTGCATCTTACAAGGGTACATGTGAAACTTAGTAAATGTAGAATATAAATATCTAACACAATAAGTAAGAAAATGCCAGGAAGGCTATGTTAACCAGTGTGATGAAAATATGTCAAATGGTATATAAAACCAGTGTATGGTGCCACATGATCACATTAATGTACACAGCTATGATTTAATTAAAAAAAAAAAAAAAAAAGGATAAAGCCTCAAAATCAAAGATGTAAGCAACAGACAAAAAAGCCATTAAGAAAACCCCTGGAATTCAAAGTCAAAGAAGTAGAAAAATAAAATATTTAAGAGGTATGACTAATGAAATTAAAAAATGCCATATAAAAATAAAGTTTGAAATGTATTCTTCAAAAATAATAAAATTGATAAACCCCTAGAAAGAGTGGTAGGAAAACAATAAAAAGAAGTTACAAAGTACCAATAGCATACAAACAAAAGAGGATGTTCCTACAAAGTACACTTTAAAAAATAAGGAACATATAATTTTAAATGTTATTTTAAAATCTAGAAGAAATGGACAAATTGCTTTTTAAAAATTAACCATCAAAATTGACAAAAGAAACAGTAAATCTAATTTTTCTCATATCTCTAATGAATCGAATATAAATCTAGAAGTTTCTCACAAAGAATATTTGATGCCTAAAGAAATCTTCTGGAGAATTTTTGCTTATGAGAATCATATAACCTATAAGAAAAAAAAAAATCACACAATGGAGAAATCAACTATCACTTTAATGTTACTTTTTGAGGATAATGTGTCTTTTTTCCCCTATAGACATTTCTTAGATTTGCTCTGTTTGGGGCTTTTAGCTGTTTTACTATGATGTATGTAGGTGTGATTTTCTTTGATTTTGCCTTGTTTTTGATTCATAGATGTTGTTGAATCAGTGGGCTTTCAACCATTTTGGATAATTCAGGCTATGATCTCTTCAAAGAATCTTCCCTCTTTTCTCCCTTTCTGTCTTCACTTCTTGTCCTGAACTCTAATTACACATGAGTTCAATCTTTTACTGTGTTCCTTATATCTCCTCTGGTTTTAAACACATATCTGCCTGTCTTAATCTTTCTCTGTCTGTTGTCTGTCTCTTTCTCTGTCTCTTTGATCTAGATTTTTTCCTTCTAACTTAACTTCTCATTTATTAGTCCTTTCTATATTGGTCTAATCTACTACCAAAGAATTAATCATAAAGATTTCTATTTATAGTTTCTTAATTTGCTGTGAAATCACCACTTTTCGTCTGCATTTTTCTTGGACATATTTATCATAATTATTTTAAAGTTCATATCTATTAGTTCCAACATCTGGATTTCTATTTATAGATTTGGGTTGTTTTTTTTTTTGTTGTTAATTCATGTCTGGCAATTGTTGAATGAATGCTAAATAATGTGTATGAAGAATCCTAGTGATGCTGGGTAATGTTATCTTCTCCAGAGAGAATTTAGTTTTATTCAGACATATAGAATATAAATATATCTCCTTGATCCAGTAAGATGAGTCTATTTCTGGTTTTCTACTACTCCTTGGGAGTAGGGATGTGCTAAAGTCCTAGAGCATATATCAGGGCCTTTAGCAACTCCCAAAGCTGTGATAATCACTACTTACCACCTTAGTAGTTGTTTTATACTTATTTTCTCATAATTTTGTTCTGTTCAAGTACTTAGTGATCACAAAAACGTCTTGCAGGGGAATTGCCTACTGAATGTAGGTCTCACTATTCTGTGGTTCTCTTCTTGCTAGAATCCCACTCCCTTATGTTCTAGCTATTTATGTTGCTCTCCAGTATCTTCAAATTTTTTTTTTTTAGAGACAGAGTCTCACTTTATTGCCCTTGGTAGAGTGCTGTAGCATCACAGCTCACAGAAACTTCAAACTTGGGCTTAAGCAATTAACTTGCCTCAGCCTCACAAGTAGCTGAGACTACTGGCCCCCACCACAGCGTCCCACTATTTTTTGGTTGCAGTTGTCATTGTTGTTCAGCAGGCCCAGGCCAGGCTTGAACCCACCAGCCTCAGTGTATGTGGCCAGCACCCGACTCACTGAGCTACAGGCACCAAGCCAATAGCAACGTATCTTTGAGAGAACATATATTATATGTCATTAATATTCCATGATACACTACTGTGGTATGGAGATCTGACAATTAAGTTTGCAAACTCATCCAAAAAAAGCAACATACCTTATTGCTAAATATCACTACATTTACCCTTGAAGTATTCTCCCTGGGAAGCTATTCACAGATGCCAGCACCTAGTTCACCCTTCAGAGGAATTTTGGAACTTTTTCTAGAATAGCCATCAGAGCTGTCATAGTATTAACCTTGATGTCTTGAATGTCATCAAAATGTTTTCCTTTTAACATTTCCTTTATCTTTAGGTAAAGAAAAATGTCATTAGGGGCCAGATAAAGTGAGTAGGAAGGTTGTTCCAATACAGTTATTTGTTTACTGGCTAAAAACTCCCTCACAGACAGTGCCGTGTAAGCTGGTGCATGGTTGTGATGCAAAAGCCACTACTTTCTCATGCCAAGATTTTCAGTTAAATTTTTTTAAAGTGTTTCTGTATCAGTATTTACTTGCTCTGCTGTGGTTCTCATGGTCAGCTGATGATTTTGACACACAATTTGCTAAAGTTTTGCCATGTTTTTGTCAGTTCTGCTTGTCACTGGCTGCCCTGGACTCTCTTCATCAGTGACCCTTTCTCTCTCCTCAGAGAAAAGTTTGATCCATTTGTACTTATCCTGATAAACCTGGACTAACACATTCCTGTTTTCACTTCCACTCTTGCCAAGTTTAACAAAAATTTTAATGTTTGTGTTGTTATAATTTGAGCTCCAATATTCTCACAATTGCACACAAAGACACACAAGAATAATGAATGCCACACAGCAACACGAACACAGCTGTGAGACACTGGCATCCCAAGGCTACAATCTTACAGTGCTGCTAACGTGAGTGCGTGGTGGCGAGTTCATGAAATTAATTGTCAGACCTCCTATATTAGGGAATTTTTACCACCACTTATTATGCTTTCACTTTGAGCTCATAATTTGTTACTAACTTTGAAATGAATTTTACTAGCTACCCAGAAAAAGTAAGATTTATACTACCTTTATATGAGGCTTCATTCTCTAAAGTTATGTTTCAGTAACCTTTGGTCAAATATTGTCCAAAAATATTAGATGGAAAATTCCAGAAACAAACAATTCATATGTTTTAAATTATGTATTATTCTGAGTAAGGTGATAAAATCTCGTGTTGTCCTGATCTGTCCTGCCCCAAATGTGAATTCATACAGTCCAGTCTGTCTTTGGGTGGATTAGTCACTTAGTAACTATTTTGGTTATCAAATTGAAAATAAAAATAGTATATACAGAGTTTAATATGATGTGATTTCAGGCATCTGCTGGGGTATTGGAACATGTCAAAATGGATAATGTAACTTTTGATTTTTGCTTCTATACTTTAGATATCCTCACTTATCTTTTTTGTTGTTTTTGTTTGTTTGTTTGTTTGTTTTTATCCCCACTTATCTTAGCAACAAAATCCAGAAATTCATTATTGGAAAATATTTCTATAGAAAAAAAATCTTTTTTTTTTTTTTTTAGCCTAAAAAGTACATAGTACTTGTATGTGAAACTTTGATGGCTTTCTGCCACTATTTAATCAAGTTTTATAAAAGCAATTTACTACATACTAGGGTCAAAATGATTGCTACCTTTATTAAATAAAATTTTCCTTTGTTTATTTTTGGATTTCCTATTTTCACTGTTCATATCTGACTGCTTCTAGCTTCTTTTCCCTTTTCTCAGCACATAATGTAGTCACATTCCATATTCACTCTGAAACCTGGTCACTGGAGGTGATTATGGCGGTGGCAGATTTCTGTCAATACTTACGCAACTATCTCTATGTTTTCATAAACTACTCTTGTATGATTGCTCAATTTCTAAAATTAGAAATTAGATAATGTATCCCAATAGTGACAATAAAAAAGACAAATGTAACAAACAGTAAAACACTAATAACATGAAAATAAGTTAACCTCAATGTGCTGCGTCTAATTAACTGAGTGGAAGCTGATACCTGATCAGCAGGGTTAGGGAGTACGTGGACCACTTTTATGTGGTGCTAATGACTGTTAAAAACAGTAGATCTTGGTGAGAATTATATTTAATCTTAGATTTTACATGTGTTAAATGTTTGTGAAAAAAGATTTTTTAACTTTTTTTCCCTCTGAAATTTACAAACTATTTGCTGCAAAACCACCAGAAGACACCAGTGTTTATGGATCACACTTCGAGAAACACTGCTTCATGTCATGCTGTGATCTGCAAAACCAAAACCCAAACTTTCAAAACCCATATAGCCAATTTTGGAACCCATGAAATTATAATTCCTAGCAATTCTGCTCAAAGCACCTCATTTCTTAACTTGCTCTGCCACAAATTAAAGACAAAAGTATAGCATTTCTATTTGCTCAAAACCATTATGAAAGTGGTGGCTAGTGTTTTCTAAGACTTAAATTGAGGTCTCAGAGCTCCACTTTACCTTCTGCTACCGTGAGACTTGGGCTTCTATTGTCATCCCATCTACTAATAACACTGTCAGACAAAGAGAGTTAGTGAAGGGAAACAGCTTCACTAAGCATCCCCAGACGCTGGAGTTTGGGGGATATCTTCTCTGCAAAGCAGACCTTTTAGGGAGACAGTCATACATAAAGAGTCAGAACATTTAGGTAAAGGGAAAAGCCACAGGCTTGGTAGACCTGCCTATAATTTGGACCCCAGACACCAAATCTTGTTTTATCTCAGATTTTGAAGTTTTTCAGTGTTATCATATTGCCTGAAATGAACAAATAAAATGAAAAGGTTCTTTGGGGTTGATTGACATACTACTTTAAAATGCAAATAGCCTGAGTTGATTAAGAGGTTATTCATACCTCATTGCAAATTATTTTGATCACTAGGCATTCCTTTCAATGACACCAAGATATTTTGATTAAGATGAGTGAAGGGCTGTACATACTATGTACATACTGTGTATGTCTTACACTTGAGACAACAGGAAAGGAGGGCTTCTCAATGAAACAGTTTAGAGACAGATGAAATTACTGGGACCTGCAAAATAGCCATGAGAAAGTGATAGAAAACTTATAAATGTGTTTGTGGAAGAGGGTACCAAGCTAACTTTGTCTCCTCCACATGTGGTGCTTGGGATAACCCTACAGGTAACTCAGAAAGAAACTCTTTTTTCTCTAATGTAGTAGCAACATTCTTCTTCTTCCTACCCTAACGCAGGAAGGGTTAGAAACTCTTTTTTTTCCCCCTTCTTCTTATTCCTTTCCTCTTCAGTCCAGTATTTTTCAAACATCTTATTTCACAGCTCACTTGAACCTATAGTTAAAATTCTGTGGCAAACTTAATTGATGTTGATCCAAAAAAAGGGTAAAGGAAAAATATATAATTACTGTGCTTTGACTTCTTTTGAAAATACTTTCATTAATGATTTTTTAAAAATTTTCACAGCATATTGGTTAAAAATTACTGCTTTAGTTTCATATCCCATATAAATAGGAGGCAGGTTAGCATTTTAAAACACAAAGACTTTTTATCCTAATATAATACTATAAATACATTATGGGTTATGTTGTAGGTTAAAAAGTCTTTGTGAGAACATATTCCCCATTTATAACATTCCTTCTACAAGAAAACACAAACTGAACTCCAAAAAACTAAATTATAAATACACATTTGAAAAACAACTCACTTTAAGATAAAACATTCTCTGTTTGCCAAAGTAACTAGTATCTCATTGCATCTCTTATCTGCCCCCTCTTTCCAGAGAACATTCTGATGGTACCTGGGAATGGGATAGGGGAACATTGCTATTAGAAGGAGTCATATAATGAAAGAAAGTTTGCCAAAGGAATGAAATTGTTGTTTGTTTTTTCTAATTAAAATACCCAAGTGACCTTATTCCCTAGGGACATCTGTTAGAGAACTATAAACATATTTTGAAACCATAGCCCAGTTGGGAAAAAAGTAAATAACAGTGGACTGAATAAGGATATGGTTTCAGGATTTCACAAGAAACAACAGAGTTAAATCAATCAGTAAAAACTCTCATTGCAAGAATAGCTCAATTAAGGAGAATGGAATGAACCAGCCTGGGGGCACTCATTCGCTCATCATTGCTGTCTTTTTCTTTAGTTTCAGCCACAACTTTAGTGTGTAACTATTTAAAGGTATCTCTCGGTTGGGTATCTCCTCTCACTCCAGTGGTGCTATATGGGAATTAGGGGAGCTGGCATGGTGTTTTTGTGGTTATTACTGAGACTAATTAAAGCAGTGAAGGTAATGTCTTGCCTCTGATTTACTACTTCCTAAAAGGTGTAATACAGAATGCACCTCTCTCCTCCCAACCTTTGCTACTACATGAAGGAGGATTGGGGGGGTGGGGGAGGAGACAAGACAAAATTAAAAATTGTCCTAAGTTTTTCAGTTGCTTGGGAAAATGTGCATGTGTGTGTTGCCTAGCTGTAGTTACTTATTTTGAATTTTATAGTTCATTCTAAAATCTTTACTAAAAATGTGTGTCATGACACAGGTTGATAAAACTGACCTCTCAACTTAATTCAATAAATTCCTCCTGAATGCGCTTATATTCTCTTAGGCAGTTGGATGTATTAGGATCAAGCGTCATTGCCAACAGCTTGAACAATAACCTGGCATAACATCATGTGTCTGCTGGACTAGCTGGGATCCAAATGACACAAAGGAAACTAGGCTAAAGTATGGGGCTTGCTATACAAAAATAAATCCTGCTGAAGGAAAACAAAAGGGAAACATTAAGAATTTCAGAACAGCCAGTTTTTCTATGGGGACAGGGTAAAAATCTCAACTTACTAGTCAAAAGATTTTTTGTTTCCCCTGACAGGAAGGAAATGGCCCGCTGTCCCGTTGTGTAAGGAATACAATGTGCTGAGTGGGAAAAGCGTGGAATCTCTTTGTCATGAATTACTCTGACCAACCTCAATCAAATTAGGAAACCACAAATCAGAGGAATTAACTCATAAGTGAGAGGGTCATCCCTTTATGTAAAGGCCTGATCTCTCACTAAGTCCTGGAGTGGGAAGACTCATTCAGACAGAAAGTACAGACTGCCCTGTGGGTACTGTTTCATTTGACTGATTTAAATGCAGTCATAGAAAGTACAATGTCATAACTTTCCCTCTAGACAAACAGGTTCTTTATGCCACTGTTTCAGTCAAGGGAGTCAAATAATGCCTTTTTTATTGCAGTATTTTTAGACATTGGATACATCTGGAAAAATATTCAAGCAGATAATTAGATTGCATTAGCCATGTGTCTGTTGTGGTTTCCCGATCCCAGAGAAGGCAGCCCTTTATGAAGCACTTGGCCACAGTATCCACGAAATCTACTGTGTAAATTGGCCCACACTAAAGCATGTGGAAAACATTTTTTGGCTGAAATTCGAAACCATTCATGTGGCTTTGAGACTGGGAAGCTCGGGCTGCCAACATCAATAGAACTTTGTACTACAAACCCAAATGGTCATTTAGACATGTGTACTTCTCTGCTCACAAATGCACTGAGGTCAAATATTTTTTAATCTTGGGAATTTTTCCTCTTTATACAGCCTCATATTTCATGCAGGAAATGAGACTGAGTACAACAAACACAAATCATTGAGACTGACAGAGCATATTGGGTTCAAAACCCGAGCCTTGACTCTAATTGCTCTCCAAAGGCCCCTGGCTCAAGGTAACTGTTGATTTAGTTCAGCTGTTTTCAATCAGCACTGTAAGGTCTCACTAAGACAAACTGGTGAGGCAGCCGTACATTTGTACCCAGGGCTCCCTTGGGTATAAGTATAACACAGTTAGCATTTTAAAAATTGCATTTGTCTGTGCGCTGCAGGCAGTAATTACAAGCAGGCAAATCTTTTGTGAAAGATGGTGTGACCTTCCTTCTAGTGAAAGAGTGATGATGGCTTCTAGAGGAGGAAAAATAATGTTTCCATTCAGAGTTCAGAGAGGAGGCCCGCCTCTTTTCAAATGGTTGCCAAATTTGACAGCCAGTTTGTTGTTGTGTTTTGGTGAATATCAGAGTAATTTATTGCTTGAGGGGGCCAATTTCTTGGTATTACTTAACTGTTGAAGGATTTTAAAAAGCATGCTATTCTGAACTCACAGAGGAGTGATTGCTAAATCCTTAGTTTTCCTATGCAGCCTACAAGTAGTAGTAAAACATTTAAAGATCCGAATATGTATATTTCTGTTTGGAATAACGTTCTCAATCTGTTGTTGACTTGAAAATTGCAGAGTGGACTTTAAAATGAATACACTGGATTATGTGGCTAGGGGCTTGAATTTGCATATGGGAATCAAGTGTAAATGTCTGGTCTGGACTGAAAAACAGAGGCTATAAAGACAGACTATGTTGCCAATAGTGCCCAGGATAGCTCAGTTCCATATGTAGTTAATAGCTTCCCAGGGCAGACACTGGGAGAACAAAGAATTTTTGTTTTAATAAATCTCTGGTTACAAATTTATACTTCATGCTTATTTTCTCTCTTTCTCTCTCTCTGTCTCTCTCTATCTATATATATACACATATATATACAAATACATCCTCTCCAACACCTGGAAGAGTACTAGGCACACAGTTAAGTGCCAAATAAATTTTCTTGATTGACTGACATTGATGGAAAAATGCAAAGATGCAATATACATATATATTAAAAATATGTTGAATTGCTTTGAAAGACTAAACATATACTTCTATTTTGCAAATCACATAAATTGCCCAAGGAATCTTAATTTTCCAAAAAGAAATTATTTGCTTAAATATTAGCGAATCATGTTAAGTAAAACTAGTAAATGTTTGTTTTCAAGTTTTCAGAACTCTATTCTTTGGAGAAAAGAGCAGGCACGTACATGTGTATACATATGTGTTTATGCCTATGATAGTGTGTGAATATATTTATCTAGGAGTATTTCTATATCTGTTACTTTTTTTGAAGTTCAAATGGTTCCTCAAAGTACATACACATATGTGGATATGTGTATAAACCTATAAACATGTAGATACACACACACACACATATATATATATATATATATATATATGCATATGATGATATAGGATATAGTCCACTTTCTATTACAAGGCTGCTTTTGTGGCTATTAAATTTTCCAGAGTTCTGTTACTCAATGAAACAAATAATGAAACCCCAAGTTCTGTTACTCAATGAAACAAACAATGAAACCCCAAGTAGTTAAGCTATGGTTTTGTTATATGCAGAAAACTTTTAGGAAGTTATATTTAACTCCTTTAACTGTAAGAGTAATAAATATTGGTTCAATTAAACTAATTTGTCCAAAAACATTTATTGCAGTTTCCAAATGTGCATAAACCAGGATGAATATTTCACATTGAGAGAAGCAAGCACATTAAAATATTATTTATGCCTTATCTAGATAAAACATCATAATGTATATGATGATTTGAACTTCAGTGTTGGTTTCCAAGGTAAACTGGCTGGAAATCACATAAGTAATTTGGCTTTATAGAAAAGCTCTTGCAAGGAGTGGTTACTAGGTAAATTGCAGAAGCCATTATTTTAGACGCATTTTCTCTAATGCATCTGAAATGTCTAAAGGTGATTGTAGAACTCTCACCAACACTGCTTTCAGGAACAGCAATTATGAAAACCACATCTAAAAACATTCTTTCAAGTGTGAAGTCATGGGATCTTGTGTGCAGAGAAAAAAATTAGAAATTTAGGCTTTCCACTCCTCAACCTGGAGTTAATACTCAGGCGGGTAAGGGTTTAAGTTCTTTTGTTGTCACTTACCAGCTATATAACCTCAAGCAAATCATTTACTTCTCTGAGATTATTACAAATATTAAATGAGATGATATGCAAAGTCCTTGGAATGTGGGAACACTATGCCATATATTCCCTATTCTATGATATTCATTTTTCTCATTTTAGTATTTCTGACCACAGGAAGTATTTTACAATGGACACACTTTCTGTTTTCCCTGAAAAAGGATTAAGTTAATACATCCTAAAATTGTGCAAGAACACTCTTCTTTAGTTCCATGCCCTTCTTTCTTTCCACCACCCCCATCCCCACCTCCCTCAGCACTCCTGAGCCTTCAGTTTCGGTTCCCAATGGACAGCTTAGCCTAGTGATCAAGAGTTTGAGCTTTGGAACAAATGATCTCTGTTGGAATCCCAGTTCCACCACTTGGTAGCTGTTGATCTTGGGCAATTTATTTAACCTTTTAAAGCTTCCAATTCCTCATCAGCACAAAAGAGGCTCATATTATAAAACCCATTATTTTAACTGTAGGATTTTAAACTGTCAGCATTGTCTGTGGCACGTAAGAAACGTGTACTACATACATGTTTGTTAGCAGCTTTTATCATCAGGCCTGCCTTGTAAGGATGACAGATGACAATGTTTGGCAGTGTATTTAGAACACTTGCTTGCTTCCTGGATCATCTCATAATGATATTTGCCAGTCAGAGCACAAACTTCACTGATTTGACTCTAATTGGAGTTATTTATAATCGCTCAGAGCCCCCACTTGCTTCTTGCTCGGCAGCTCTTTCTGAGAGTTCCCATTGTCACTTCCTTGATATTCAGAATCAGCTCCCACATGTCCTTTGGCTCATGTTCTCTATTTCTTCTGTGCCTGTCCCTTGTGAGAGGACCTCCCCTCTGCTGGCCACAGCCATCCTTCAGGAGCATCTGTCCTTAGAGGGGAAATTGCACACCTCCACTTAACTTCACCATGCCATGTGTGAAGCAAGTTCTTTCCTTAATTCCACTCATTACCTTTATGACTGGATTGTAAATTTTAAATTACTTAAATGAACAGTAAGGATGATGAAAGGGAAAGATTTTGAGAAATCACTTTCTTTTTGGCCTCTGACTTCTTCCCACCTGTTCAAGGTCAGTTTTCTCCCTTCTTCGGAGCACCTAGAACCAGGGAAAAACTAAAGAGACAAGGAGCATCTTTTTTTCTGAAGCCTAAAAATCTATTCCTAACTCACAAATGATCTACTCTCAGTTGACTGACAGTAGGTGTACCCATCCATAATGCAAAAATACCACCTGTACCAACTGGAATGTGATTTTGCTTTATAGCTAAGAGCCAAAAGGGATTTCTGCACACCAGTCACTCTATGACATCTTCTCTCTTCCTTTCCCTCTCACATGCTCCCCACTAAAATAGTAAGGGCATTTTACAGTCTTGACCCTACACAATTCCCATTACCCAAAGAGGTATGTAGCTCCTCAGCCTAAGACTTCATGCATCTTGTAAAGAGGGGCACCTGCCTGGCTCTGCTTGAGCTTCCTTTGCAAACATGGTTTCCCTGCACTGATGTTCCCCATGCTGCAAGACAGAGAGAAAAGGCCAACTGGAGACCTGTGGTCCTTGTCACAATCAACATAGGTACACAAAAATACTTTGGGGCTGTTGATAATCCAGAAAACTGCATACTATGACTGTTTTCATTTTTTCTTTTCTTTCTTTGGCTTCCGAACAATTATTCTGCCTTCTCAGATCCAAAAGCATGGCTTTTGGCCTCCTGCATGCCAACATATATGGGTTAAATAAATATGATTTTTCCTGTTAGTTGAAAGAATGCCTTCTCTATTCTCACGGTTTATACTTGCCATTTTATTTAAAACATGGTTTGTTCCATAACTACACATCGTGGCACTGAAATAGGTTCAGGGTCATGGAATCTGGAGACCTGAGTTTTAGGAAGCATTAGATAAGAACAGTGGGAGCTCGATGAGTCATTTATATTCTGCTTCAGTTTCCTCCACCATAAAACGGGCTGGATTCTATTTGTTGTGTGAATATTTTCTGGCTGATGCCTGAAGTTCTGCTACCCACTGAAAGGAAACTTGCTCTTCCCTCAAGTCTTTATTTAACTTTTGCAGTTCCCTGTAAGCTTTATTCCTTACAACTTGAAATCCATGAAGCAAAACGGGTTCTAGAAAGCAAATGGGCTGCCCAGGTAACAGGGGATGTCAGGTGGGCTTGCTTGCTCCAGTCCCCACAGGAGAAGTCACTCAGTTCAAGATTCCTAAATTGCAGTTTCAAAGGTCAATAGATTTCTTTGAAATCAGCATAGTGTAAACTGGTAGAAGAGAGAAAGGTATTTTCCTTTGGTAATTTTAGGACAGGCAATTGATATTTATGTTCCCGGTTTCTCTTGATCTGCCTTTTGCTTCCTGGGGCTATTAGGCTCTCTATAAGGAAAACAAGCAAGTAAGTTAGAGGCCTGAAGGCTCTTAACCCAAATTCTTGAAGTCCTTTTTGTGTTTCCCATCTAAGTAGTGGTTCTCAATCTGAAATCCAACCACCACCCTCTAAGAATTCTGACTCAGTGGTTCTGCATTGCATCCTAAACACTAGTAGTTTATTTATTTTTTTTTATTATTATTTTTTTTTAAAGTAGGTGATTCCAATTGCAGCCAGCCATGGCTGAGAAGCAGTGCTGTCCGTCCTCTCCCTTTCTGTCCCTGGCTGCCATGAGTTACCCATGTATAGTCCCATGTGAAGGTGGAATTGTGCCCCTCATCTCATTAGGGGCTAGAATATAGGAGCTATGCCATCAAGTTGACAGGAGGAAGGAATGGATGAGAGAACAAAGGGTAAGAGAGAACAGACAGTAGAAAGAGAAGAAGGGATGGGCAAGAAGGAGTGATAAATGACAATTTGTCTTCTGCACACATTAAGCTTACAGTGCTTTTCACTTAAATTTTTTCCTTAACAGAGGCTGTTAGAGTTGTCTTTAAAAAAACAAAAAAAAAAAAAACAACTGCTTTCATTCTGGAATTTCTGCCTAAATATGCCCAATCTATTTTTTTAGATGTTGCCAGGGGAAATAATATTTTTCTTCTTTTGCAAACCTGAACAAGGAAGACAAAGACCAAATAAAGGAATCAAGGGCAACACAACTCCATGGCTTTTTGATTATTTTAGGACCTCACATACCCATGCCCTGACTACAGTGTGAGGCCCTGCTCTTGGAAAAGAAAAGATACATTTGACTTTGTCAGAAAGAACAGCACAATAGAACCCAGTGGTATGCCTCCCCAAATTGTATATTTTAAATGGATAACCCTCCTCTGCGAATAATTTCTATTATGTTAAATGCACCCAGAGTAAAGACTTATTCATTTATGACTTGTGATGGGCTAGACGTGTTCTCACTAAATTGGATTGCATTTAGTATATATGGGAAGGGCAGCTCTAAGTGATAAAGGGTGCTTTTCATCATGAAAGTATATATTTTACAGGGCCAGAGTTGCCAGTAACTATGAAAATTTGCTCCCATAAGACCTTCATGGAAGGGGAAAATAATCTTGAAGATCAAGGAAATGTTGAACATTTGCAACATGCAGCTTTCTTTGTCTCTCACAGTGTATAAAGTGGAAAGAATGGAGAGAGAGTTCCAGGTGGTGATGCATTTGAGTGCTGACTCACATACAGTAGGTGGCTGAGGGTGGACTGTCTCAGGCTGGCCTAGCAAGGATGGAAGACCAGTCATGAGGATGGCATGTGGTGTGGCTAACAGCGTAGAGTTTGCAGTCACACTTTCCTGTGTTAGAATTATTTCTCTACCTCTTAGTAGTAGAGTCTCCACTGGAAAAAGTACAGTGAGGGAGAAATGGACAGAGAGAGAGAAGAGAGTGAGAACAAGAAATTAGAGACCCTGAAGTTAACTGACCTGGGCTTCCTCTGCAAGGTCAGTAGGTCTAATATCTTAGGAAATGCTCTTCATATCAGACGCAAACACCTGTGATTATTGTAAAATTTCTGGTCATTATTGAGAACTACATGGAAAGGAAGTTAGTTCATGAGGTGCTGACTATGCTGTAATCAACATATCTATTCTACTGAGAACACTCAGCAAATCATATCTAGCAAGTCCCAAGTTTTTGTAAATTATCTGACCGTGTAAGTCATATAGCAGCATAAAATCACCAGTCCTGACTGCTTTACTATAATAAATTTCACCTTTGTTTTTAAAACATCTTCCCACCAATTTGTGTAAGACACTAGAAAGAGTTTTGTATTAGAAGGACACGAGTTCTATGGCAGAGTTGATGCTGAAAAGTTGCTCTTTATGTTCTTCAACTCAGGATTGGGATTCCAGAAAGTAAACAGAATTGGTTACAACGGACTTGCAGGGGACTCTAAGCCCCAAGAGTCTTTCTCACTTGTCACAGAATTTTCACTTTCAAAAAGGTTATAAGAATGTTTGTTTTTCAAAGCAAATATCATAATTACATACAAGAATTTGCGAGGTTCACGAATGAACAATTACAGTCCCAGAATGGCAGGTGATTGTTAACCTTGTCTAGACTTAATTAAGAAGTCAGTGAGAGTTCATAATTGTTGGAGAATTTGTGAAGCTGAAAATCCTAAGTTTAAGCCTCAGACACTGTTTCGTAACAGATGGCGAGTTAAGGTTAGAACATAATCAGAAACCACTCACCTTTGAAGGAACTAATATGGTGGAGAATTATTACCGGCATAACCCAGAAACATGATAGCTCATTCTTTAAAGTTTTCCCCTCAACTATTTCTGGTTAATGTTTTAAAAATGAGCATACATTTAAATGCAAAGATGTCTTCTTCTATTAAATATTCAACCACCATTTGCCAGTAATCAAATCTTCATGCTCAAATAATCTTTATTAAGTACTAATGTGTGTACTGTGGTGTGTATGCAAAAAAAAAAAAAACCTGGTATGAACGCAGATGTTCATATAAATAGACAGGCGAGTATAATAAAATTCTTCAACAAACAGAAATGTAGCAATGTCAGGCAAGAACCCAAGCTAATAAATGAATAAAAAGTATAGTAAAAATGCCTAACAAGTTCCTACTTGTAAAGCTTTCTTGCATGACACATACATGTTTTGGGGTTTTATGTATATATGTATGGGAACATTTTACCATTTCTCATTTAGATGATCTCTCTGTTAAGAAATTTTAGCAGCTAATTTTTACTAAAGACCTTGAGAGGACTTTCCCCCCGTTTCATTATACATGTGCTTTAGTGCTCAGATTTTTATGGTGTTGAGTGTATAAGTAACTCTTTGGAACTAAGGGTAATATAAACGCTCTTTGAAAAGAAATTACTGGCTGATTCTTGTATTCTGCTAGTATCATAATGACTTTAACTCCTTTAATTAATTTAATTAAAAGTCACATCTATGTATTCATATGTTAATTCATTCATGAATTCTTACAGTTATTCAACAAACAATCCATGTCCTAATTGCTGAAGGTCCACCTTAGAAAATACTTGCTTTTTCTTTCAAGAAGCTCACATCCTGAGGGCAGAGGGTGCAGGTGAGTGGGAGGCATGTTTCTGAAGAGGCAAGGCCCTACTGGTGGTATGCCTATTAGGCCAAAGAAGAAATGCTACCTAAATAACTCTGATTGTCTTACCATACAATCAAAATGAGCTGTATACTCACCAATAAAATACATTCCCTCTACAGCAGGTCCGAAATAGAGTCAGCTAAGCACAACATAACCCAGAAGAGTTCTTATGGACAGTTATAGCTTCTCAGAATTGGTGTTTTTCGACCCTACTGCCTCAGGTTTTACTCAGGAGACATCAGAGACCTTACCAGTCCAATATGGAGTCAACACTGTGCCATTTGTCAAAGGGGCATCAGAAACTGACATCAAAGTCATGGGAGAGTGGTTCTTATTCCAAACACAAATATAAAAACTTCCCTCCTGGAAATTCTGATGTAGTAGGTATAGGGAAAGTCTTGGGAATTTTAATGTGATTCCAGATAATTTAGATTATTAGTCAGATGTAGAAATAGCCTTGAATAAATTCAGAATTTATAGCAACATACACAGCCCTAATTAGCAGGGGTTAGGTGTGGGAAGGGGAAAATGTATCAACCATGCTCTAACACAGTCTCCAAACCTGAAGGCCTTAAGCTGTGAGGAAACAGCTTTTGAACACTATGGAAGAAAGGAGAAGACATGTTTTATTTTGTACTACTCGTGTTGTTTCCTGTCTAAAGTCTTTCTGCTAACTCAGGTTTCTTTCTTTGATTAATTCCACTGTGAGCCTTTGATCTATCTTGCATGGCTAATTGAATGCTAAATGAAATAATTTATTTGATGAAGACACAAATGCCTGTCTAGATGTGTATCATTGGTTCACACACAATGTATGAACCAACGATACACATTGGTTCTTGCAGATACCTTGATTCCTTTCACCTCTTAGCCTCTGGGATAACATGTTGGCTTTGGGAGAGCCCCACTTCTCCATCATAGCAGATCCTTTCACACCTAGCCCTCATCTTAGGGCCTGTCAGTAGAGGCCTCATACTCAGCATTTGTAGACTAGAGTTTTCTATTCTTGTTTGGTCAGACAGAGGCTAATATGGTGGTTATCTACTGAAAAAAAAAAAAAAGTTTAACAAAACTAAAGCATTTTTTTGAATTTCTTCAACTTTGTGAACTCCCTTAAGTAGTAATAGGAACGAGAGCATGCACTGACCTATAGGTCGAGTCTAAAAAGAGAACTGGGAGCCAGACCTTTGAGTCTCAAGCTGTCTCAGAGACCTTCTGCCATACAGGGGTCTTGCTAGGAGCTTTCTCATCTTCCCTTTCTTCAGCTGCAAAATGTTGCCTTGCCTCTGACCATCAATGAATGCCTCAGTGAGATTCACAAAATCCCATCACTTTCAGCTATTAAGAAGTGTATGGAGGTGCCTCACTCTACTTTTTGATGTTTGGCTGCTGACAGCTTTTGAGCCTCACACTGACCTCCTGTGGCGTGTTCTTCTGGGTAAGTCAACAGGGACAGAATTCCCCCTTTTGGCTGCATGGAGGCAGGTTCAAATAAAGCAAACTCTCACCTCATTCCACCCCCTTAGCTGAATAAAAACCTAAGCACGCCTCTTTTCCTGGCTCTCTCGAGCCATTTTTGAGGCCTGTCCTGCTCTCCCCAGAGACCTCAGTTATGTAAATGATAAGCCATTTTATACCCTCTTGTGGGTATGGGCTTTCATCACTCAACATTGCAATCAAATTTGAGGTGCGGTCCTACCTGCCTCTGTAGGTGACTATGCCAAGCATCTAGTCTAGTGCAGTTTAAAACCCCAAGGTCAGACCTAATTTAAAGTATGCCTTTCCCTAAGTCAGTCATGTTTTAGCTCTGCAATTCCAAAGTGTGCCTGTGTACAACACATGTGCATATACAGGTGTGTATCTGTGCTCATCCACTCCTCTACAGCCCCATTTTGGGATTAGGATTCACTGACAGTGGTGGTTTTATGCATTTTTTTCTCCTCTTACAAAGCCTAACTCTAGTCATGGCAAGTGCTGGAAGAAGGAATAAAGAAGCAAAGGACAAAGATGTGCTAATGGCCATTTCCTCTTATTTGACCCTGCTTCTCTGCCTAACACTGCCTGCCTGGCCTCAATGTCATCTGTCTAGTACGTGTTCAAATGCTGGGTCTAGCCTGAGGCACACCTAGTTTCTTGCAGGTCCTTCCCACTGAAGGATTCTATTTGTATACCCATTAGTTCCCCGCCCCCCCCCCCACATAGTAACACATAGCTTTCTTGCTTTTGGGCCATGTTGTCTGGTGGACATCCTCATAGGGTGGTTACAAGAAGGGTCAAGTTGAGCTGCTTAACTGCAGTGCCATAGGAAACATGCATCTTTGCCATGCCAAAAGGTTAGGCATGCTGACCCCTCCACTGCTCAGCTTCTCTGTTGGTTATGAATGTGATTCAGTAATGCTCACCAAATATTTCATATGCTTCCCTATACTTCCCAGTCTCTTCTGTACTTAAGGGGGGTCTGCGTGACCAGTGGTCTCCAAGTGGAAATTCCATATGCCATGGCTGTTCAGAGGCAATTCAGAGAGGCTATAAGTTCCCCATACTCTCTCTTCTGTCTTTTCTTTACTGGCTACTGTGAAAGCCAAATGTTGAGACAGAAGCACTACAAGATGGCTTAGCCTGGAACTCCAAGTGCCTATGTGAACAGGACCTATCATGTCCTGAAAACTGTGTGGACCTTCGCTAGCTGTATTAGAAATCGAATGTAAACAAGAAGTAACTTTTGCTATTGAAATCATTGAGATTTGGAAGCTACTTACTCACCACAGCAAAACTCACCTTCCCATCTATTTATCTATGTACTTATCTGTCAGTTGACTAGATATATATATATATTTTCCCTACAGATACTTATCAATTTATATAAATATATACATATTATCTTTGGTTATATGTGACTATTTGGGATAAATGTTATTATCTATTATGCATAATTATTTTATTTGTATGTTATATAGATAATGAATAAATGTTTTATAAAATGTGTAATATATTCTATCCCTATATGACTACTACTATAATTAATGTAATTGTTATTAGTAAAACAAATAATAAATAAAATAACTTTAAATAAGCCCTGTCTGAAGAAATGATGGGCGTAATCACTGTAGAAAATAAGCAAATTAGTAATTAGTGCAAAATTGTCATACCCACTGGGAAATAGCAATCATAGAATACGTCAAAAAGTGATTCACTGCATAATTAGATCATACAGCACACACAAGACAATTTTTAAAACTTGGAAAAGAGAGATAAACATGCAGAAAATGAAGAAGATAAAATATCACATTTATCACATCTATCTGGTAGACACAGCCCTAGGGGTAAAAGTCCTGGTTAGCAGCTGAACTGTCACAAAGCTGGTATAATTTACTATGCAAGAGGTGCTTCCTTATTCTTCATGTTAGAATGGGGCCCAGAGTTATGTGTGAAATTCGGCTTCCTGACTCAAATAAATGTGTCTGCAGGAGAGTGCAGAGAACACCAGCCCCTGCTATCCCTGCCTCATTCTCTACTGGAGAAGGGATATAAATAATCCACCAGCCACACCTTTAGAAGAGCGTTCATTTTAACATGATTTCTTTGTGAAACTTCCATCAAGAACCAGGAAGGCTGAGATTTTTACCCTACTTGCAGTCTAAGAAGTTATCATACCACAGTTTCATGGATGATGGCAGAAGACACAGGCTCTTAGGTCATAAGTGAAGGATAGTTTATAACTCAAAGCACAAGCAGTAGCCAGAGTATCAGTATTTTTTCAGTAGTTCCATGAACACAAATTCCCACAGGATGACATAAAGAAGGCCAGATGACACCTGTGTACACAGAGGGTTGAATTACAAAAAGGGAACCCAGAGTCAGGAAACTCAAATCTTTTATAATGAGTAGTAAGCATGCCTGCTCTTGGCTCCAGATGGAGAAATTATCCCTACCTCCAAAGGCTCTTCTCTATATAAGTATCCTTGAAAAGACATCCTGAAACAAAGGCAAGTTAGTGCCTTGTATGTAAGATGTGCAGAAACATAAGAGACCCATGGAGTCTCCCAAAAGTTGTCTTCCAAAAAGTTGCTTACAAAAAGAAAAAAGTCTAAAAAGTTATGTGAAGCAAAAAATAATAGAAGCATGTGGGCTGTATCTCAGGTAGCATACCAAAACATGATCAAACTAGATGGTAATATCTGGACCTTTTGAATATTGCCATAGTTGTTGGAGCTTAAATGCTTGGGACAGACAGATTAGGAAAAAATTTTAATACCTCCTCCACTACCCAAATATTTTCACACTAAAATGGAATATAAGTTTTTGAGAGTTATATCTGTCTTACTCCTACAATATCCCCAAGTTTCTAAACAAGTGCCCAACAGATAATACATCTTCAATAAATATTTACCAATGAATGAATGAATAAATGAAGGTGGCCTCATTACCTTGCAGCAAGTGTATGGGCTGCAACATTTTTCTCTGATTAAATCATGATAGTAATAAGTTTCCTCTGATTAATTCATGAAGTATGTGAAATACAGCTTAAGAAGGCCATGTTTCTGTGTAGGTGTTGAGAATTTAAAAAGAATGCTTTCTTTTTATATGTGTATGGTTTTCCTTTAAAAAAGTATGCATTTTATTTTCTTTAATAGAAATAGTGCAAGCTTTCTATACTTGCCCCTGATTATGAACCAATGATACTAAGAAAGGGAAAAGATGTAAAAAAGAATGGAAAAAATTATACATATTGCCTGTGCATTACAGAAACGAGACATCGAGGTTATAGATAACCTTCTCTAAAGATACCCAGGAGATGATGTGCATGTGTACACGGGGGTGGAGAGGAGAGAGAAAGGTAAAGAAGAGACACTTCCTTAAACTTCCATCAGGTGGTACCTTCAGCCCTGCACAGCCCTGTCACCTTGAGAATGGCTATAAATGGAGAGGAGGGACAGTACCTTAGCCTCATAGTAGGCTGACAAGAGAGGAAGGAAAAACTCAATTCACTTGCATACAGTTTACTCTCTGATGTTCTCACCTCGGATAATTCCCTTGCAGCTAGTGAAGTGATGCCAATTTGCTGCCAAAATCAGTAAATACCAACTCAGGATTTACTGTTTGTGATTTATCACAGTTTCCCAAGAGCCAAACTGTAGGAATACTGCATAACAACATGCCAGCTAAATTAAGAATATATGAAAAAGAAAAGAATGATTAAAATTGATCATGAGACTTCTCTTCTTTATTGGTTTGTTTGCTTTGTATTAATGATAAACATATCTGGGATAATAAGGCAAATGCAGTTGACCCTTAAACAACAGAGGTTTAAACCTCATGGGTTTACTTAATGCTTTGATTTTCTCCTGCCTCCGCCATCACTAAGAGCAATTCTCCTCAGCCTATGCAGTGTGAAGATGACAAGGATGAAGATCCACTGCTACCTAATGAATAGTAAAAATAATTAAAAACAAATAGTAAATATATCTTCCTTATAACTTTCCTAATAAATTTTCTTTTCTCTAGCTTAGTTGATTGTAAGAATATGGTATGTAATACATACACATACAAAATATGTGTTAATCAGCTCTTTATGTTATCAGTAAGGTTTCTAGTCACCAGTGGGCCATCAGTCATTAAGTTTTAGAAAATTCCACACAGACAAGGACACTTGCACTAAACTATTCATTGCAGCTCAATTTACAATCGCCAAAATGTGGAAACAGCCTAAATGCCCCCCAACCCAGGAATGGATTAACAAGCTGTAGTATATGTACACCACGAAATACTATTCAGCCACTAAAAAAATGGAGACGTTACATCCTTTGTATTAACCTGGATAAATGTGAAACACATTATTCTTAGCAAAGCATCAAAAGAATGGAGAAATAAGAATCCTATGTACTGAATTCTGACATGAGGACAATTAAGGTCCTAGTACACAGTGGGGCATGAGGGATGGAGAGAGCTAAGAAAGGGAAGGAGGGGGGTGGGGGTTAAGGGATGTGGTACACCTTTTGGGGACAGGACACAAATATAAGAGGGTCCTTATCTACCAAAAAAATTACACACAGATTTTGGGGTCAACACCCCAACCTGAGTGTTGTTTCAAGGGCCAATTATGGTTTAACAGGTGTTTTTTGGTTTTTTGGGTTTTTTTTTTGAGACAAAGTCTCACTCTGTTGTCCTGGACAGAGTTCCATGGAGTCATAGTTCACAGCAACCTCAAACTCTTGGGCTCAAGAGATAGTCTTGCCTCAACCTCCCAAGGAGCTGGGACTCCAGATTCCTGCCACAATGACTGGCTAGATTCTCTATTTTTAGTAGAAATGAGATCTTGCTGTTGCTCAGGCTGGTCTCGAGCTCAAGCAATCCACCTGCCTCATACAGTAGTTGTAGGCAGAAAGTGCAGCTACATTTAAGCAGTGTCTAATCTCAAGTCCTGCAAGTTACATTAATGTAACATATAAAGAGTATCTTTGGGTAGATAGGTAGTTTGAGCATATAATTAAAAGAGATCAATATCTATATATTTATACACACTTAGATAGCTAAATACATAATGCATGCAAACATGCTAGTGATACCTGTATGGTCAGTTTTCTTTTCTGAAATATTAATAAAAAACTATTAGTGGAGGCTTCTTCTAGGAGACTCAATGAGAGGAGGACTTTTCCTTTTCATAACATGCCTTTTTATATTCTTTGAATGTTTAAATCTTTGCTTTATACAATTGCTTTTTTAAATGTATTACTTTTTATATGGCAAAATACATATAACATAAAATTTGCCATTTTAATCATTTTTAAGCATACACTTCAGTAGTATTAAACACATTTATAATGTTGTGCAGCCATCACCACCATCAATCTTCATTGTCTTTTCACCTTGCAAAACTGAAACTCTGTGCCTATTACACATTATTTCCCCTTCTCTCCCACCAGACCACCTGTCAACCATCATTCTACTTCCTGTCTCTATGATTTGACTACTTTACCTCATATAAGTGTCTTCATACATGTATAGTATTTAAATTTTTTGACTGGGTTATTTCAAAGTTCACCCAAGCTGCAGCACATGTAAGAATTTCCTTCATTTTTGAGGTTGACTAATATTCCATTGCATGTGCATACCACATTTTTATTATTCATACTTTTGATGGGAACTTGGGTTGCTTCTATATTTTAGCTACTGAGAATGATTCTGCTATGAACATCTCTCTGAGACCATTCTTTCTACTCTTTTGGGTATAGATCCACAAGTGGAATGGCTACATCATATGGTAATTCTATTCTTAAGTTTTTAGAAATGCTCATGATGTTTTTCTTAGTGGCTGCACCATTTTACATGCTCATTAAAGTGCCCAAGAGTTACAGTTTCTCTACATCCTTGCTAATACTTGTTATTTTCTTTTCTTTTTTTTTTTTTTTAATAGTAGTTGTAGGGAAAATTGTTCCCTGACCTTCAGCACAAACTCTCTTCTGCTTGAGAGACCTAAAGAGTCACAAGAATTGCATGTGAGTTGTGTACATGCAGGAGGTCAGAAAACTGGACTCTGTATGTGAGGTGTGTAGTACCAAGCCTAATGGTTATGGTAAAGATTCTCTAGATTCCAAAGATCTTAACACTAGAGGCACAGGTCTTGCTTGAGGTCTGAGGTTCTGCAAAAACAAGTTGGAGACATTCTGCCTGACATTTTTCATGTTCCCTCTTTTTAGTTCCCTCTTTTTACTACTTTTTTTCTGCTTTATGACAATAAATATGGACCCAGGGTTTGCTCGATAGGACTCCACCCTGAGAGCTCCTCAGTCCCCTTGCACAGACTCTGTGTCAAGCCTCTTTATTCCTCACACCAAAACCCCTTCAAGTAGCTATCCCAACAGCTGTGAGATAGTATCTCCTTATACTTTTGATTTGCATTTTTCTAATAATTAGTGATATTGAGAATCTTTTCATGTGTGTATTTTTCATCACTGGAGGAATGTCTATTCAAATTCTTTGCTTATTTTTTATTTTTTTGTCTATTTGTTTTTTAGTTTTAAGAGTTGTCTATATATTCTGGCTATCAAACCCTGGGTTGGATATATAATTTGTGAATATTTTCTCTTATTTGTGAATCACTGTTTTACTCTGTTGATAGTGGGTTCTATGTATAAAATATTTTAATTTTCATTAAGTCCCAGTAATCTATTTTTTCTTTTGTTGGCTATGCCTTTGGGGTCATAGCTAAAAAAATCACTGCCAAATTCTATGTGATGAAGATTTTCCCTGTTTTTTTTTTTTTTTTTTTTTCTAAGAGTTTTATAGTTTTAGGTTTTACATTTAGGTCTTTTACCAACTTTGAGTTTATTTTGTATATGGTATTATATAATGGTCAACTTCATTATTTTCCATGTGGATATTCAGTTTTTCCTGCAATACATGTAGCAAAGCCTGTCTTTTTCTCATTGAATGGTCTTAGCACACTGTGAAAATCATTTGATCATATATAAAAGAGTTTATTTTCTTCATTCTTTATTCTATTCCTTTGGTTAATATGCCAGACTTTATGCCAGTACCATACTATTATGCTTACTATAGCTTTAAAGTAGGTTTTGACATGAGGAAGGTAGAAGTCTACGAGTTTTGCTCTTCCTCTTCAAAATTTTTTTGGCTATCCAGTGTCCCTTGAGATTCCATGAGAATTTTAGGATGCACATTTCTATTTTTGCAAAAAAAGATCACTGGGATTTTGATAAGAATTTCATTAAATCTATAAATTGTTTTGGGTAGTATTGCTATCTTAACAATATCAAATCTTCCAATCCATGAACATGGGATGTGTTTCTACCTACCTATATTTTCTTTAATTTTTTTTTCAGCAATGTTTCATAGTTTTTATTGTATAAGTCTTTCAACTCCTAAATTAAATGCATAACTCCTAAATATTTTTGGACACTATTGTAAATGAAATCATTCTCTCAATTTTCTTCTCATACTGTTTATGGTAAATATACAAAAATACAACAGATTGTTGTGTGTTGACTTTGTATCCTATTACTTTGATGAATTCACTTATTTCTAACAGTTATTTGTGGAATCTTTAGGGTTTTCTATATAAAAAAATCACATGATTTGCAAAGAAAGACAATTTTATTTCTTCCTTTCAAACTTGGATGCCCTTTTTAAATCCTCAATTGCTCTTGCAAAGACTCAAAATACTATGTTGAAAAGAAGTGGAGAAAGTGGAAATTCTTGTCTTGATCTTAGAAAAAATGTTTTAATTTTTGCACATTATTTATGATGTTTATTGTAGGTTTGTCATATATGGTTTTATGTTGAGGAAGTTTCCTTTTCTTTCTAGTTCATTGAATGTTTTATCATGAAAAGATACTGAATTTTGTTAAATGATGTTCTGTGTTTGAGATAATTGAGATAATCACCTGGCTTCTTTCCTTCGTTCTGTTAATATGACATAGCACATTGATGAATGTTTGTATGTTGAATCATCATTGCATTCTAGGAATAAACATCACTTAGTCATGGTTTACAATCATGTTACTAGGCTACTGCATTCATTTTGCTAGTATTTTTTTAAGGAGTTTTTTATTAATGTTCATAAAGGATATTGGTCTGTAGTTTTCTTTTCTTGTGATGTCTTTATTTGGCTTTAATATCAGAGTAATGCTGGCCTTATAAAATGAATTAGGAAGTTCTTCTTTAGTTTTTTTGGACAAGTTTGAGAAGGATTGGTATTAGTTCTTCTTTAAATTTTGAGGAGAATTTTCCAGTGAACCCATCAGGTCCAGGGATTTTCTTTGTTGGGAGATTTTTGACTATTGATTGAGTCTCCTAACATGTTACAAGTCTATTCAAATTTTCTATTTCTTTGTGATTTAGTTTTGGCAGGTTTTGTGTTTCAAGAAATCTGTCCATTTCATTCAGTTACCAATTTCTTAGTGTACAATTACTCATAGTACTCTCTAATAATTCTTTTATTTCTGTAGAATCATTAGTTATGTCTCCATTTGCTTTTCTGGTTTTAGTGATTGGAGTCTTCCCTCTTTTTTGCTTGGTCCCACTACCTAAGGTTTTTTTCACTTTTGTTGATCTTTTTGAAGAACTAATTTCTGATTTCATCCATTTTCTCTATTGTTTTTCTGTTCTCTGTTTCATTGATCTCTGCTCTAATCTTTATTTCCTTTCATCTGTTAGGTTTGGGTTAGTTTGTTCTTTCTGGTTCCGTAAGCTGTAAAGTTAGGTTGTTGATTCGAGATTGTTCTTGTTTTTTAATGTGTTTATAGATACAAGTTTCCCGATTGGCACTGGTTTTTCTGTGTCCTGTATGTTTTGATATGTTGTATTTTTGTTTGCATTTGTTAAGTATTTTCTAATATTCCTTTTGATTTCTTCTTTGGTACCTTAATTAAGAATATATTATTTAATTTTCACAAATTTATGAATTTGCCAATTTTACTTCTGTTATTATTTTTAACTTCAGTCCATTTATATCAGCAATAATATCTTGTATAATATCTATCTTTTTTAAATCTTTTGTGACTTAACTTGTAGCCTAATATATGGTCTATTCCGGAAAATGTCCCATGTGCATTTGAGAAGACTTTGTATCTGCTTTTGTTGGATAGAGTGTTCTGTATATGTCTATTAGATTCTAGTTGGTTTAAATCACGTATGAATATTATTTAAATCTTCTATTTCCTTAATTATTACATGCCTAGTTGTTCTATCCATTTTTGAGAATGGAATATTAAAGTCTCTAACTATTACTATAGAACTGTATATTTCTCCCATCAATTTGCTTCATATATATTGATGTCCTGTCATTAGTTGCTTAAATGTTTGTAATTATAATATCTTCTCATTGTACTGAATCTTTCATCAATGTGCAAAGTTCTTCTTTGTCACTTGAATAATTGCTTTTTACACATACTTTTCTTTTATTGCTAGAAGGACTGCCTGGGTGGTTAAATTAAAGGCCATTTCTTCCTTCCATTTTTCTATATGTTAAAAAAAACTAATAAATTCATGAAGATTCAAAGTAGCCAGCTGCAGTGAAGAAAAAGACAATACACGCTTTACAGCCATATTTTCTTAGCAAAATGTCTTATTTCTTATTTTGTACAATGAATTATTTCTCTTTTTATCATTCTATTAATTTTAGATATATTTTGGAGTGCCAATAATGTTCTATCCTGATTCTGATTCTATTGTTTGCCTATGTTCCATTTCCTCCACTGTATTTTGAAATTATCGTACTTCTACTGTGCAATCTTCAGTCACAATACTATATTCTTAAAGTCAAAATCAATCCACTGAAAATAAAATATCAAATCTGCCAACAAAGACCCTTTTCTCTCTTCTTAAGATGGGAAGAGATGAATGATGACATGTTCTCTTTGTCATGGGCATTGTTACTGAAGATATCAAGTTGATATATACAGGCATTGCAGCACATAATAAAGTTGTGTTTTTTTTTGTTTTTTTTTGATTCAAAGTTATCCAAAGAAAGTAGTCCCCAAATGTCCTACCTGAGTCAGAAAGTTTCTACCATTTTTCAAACATATTGCACTTTATTATAAGTCTGAAGGAACTGCATTTGAAATTGACTATAAGTTTGTAATAGGCAAGTTCATTATAGTTTGTTTCTCTAGAATGGAATATGAAAAGAAAATATCTCTGGAACTATATCTGTCACAAGTTAGGAAAAAGAAGATGAAATGGAGCATTAAGATGTTAATTAGTGACTCTTATCTGTGGAAGTGGGGAGGAGAGAGTAGAATTGGTCCAAGAGAGAAGTTAAACTATGATGCAGGCCTACAAAGCCTGGGCCAAACCCATGGGAAGCTCTGGAATATACATCACACAACATTCTCTCAGAGTGGACTGTATGGCTGGGACATTATATACGTGCTACAAACATTCATTAGATTTGGGCTGTCACAGGAAGGGTTGACTCTTTCGTGATGCAATTTTCTGTAGCTGGGACAATTCAGAGGGGGCTTAGAGCTGTGGGTTGACTGCTGAGAACACTCTCAGAAGCGGTACAAGTCCTTTTTTAAATAGAATGTAGGCAGTGTTTCCCCATGCCCACCATAATGTCCTATGCAAAATCCTAACTCTTCTGCACCAGATTCATAATACTCTTACAGGTTACTGACATAGAAAGGTAACTTGGATTTTGAGAATGGGACTTTCATTTGACTCCAATTCTTTACTGGTCCACAAAGGCCAAATGATTTTCACAAGTTTGAGTCGGTTAATAAGGTAAATAAAAATGGCAGGCATCTGTATAATATATCACCATTAATAAAGACTTATTCACATATATTAGCTCCTTTTTTATTTATTATTAAATCATAGCTGTGTGCATTAACACAATCATGGGTTACAATGTGCTGGTTTTATATACAATTTGAAATATTTTCATCAAACTGGTTAACATAGCCTTCACATTTTCTTAGTTATTGTGTTAAGACATTTTTATTCT
>CAUYPK010049449.1:0-34739 GCA_963574355.1 Loris lydekkerianus | reverse complement strand
AGTGGAAATGTTGAACAGGCCTATATCAAGTTCTGAAATAGCATCAACTATACAAAATCTCCCTAAAAAGAAAAGCCCAGGACCAGATGGCTTCACGTCAGAATTCTACCAAACCTTTAAAGAAGAACTAGTACCTATACTGCTAAACCTCTTCCAAAATATAGAAAAAGAAGGAATACTACCCAACACATTCTACAAAGCAAACATCACCTTGATCCCCAAACCAGGGAAAGACCCAACAAGAAAAGAAAATTATGGGTGATTTTTGTTGGAAAGCCTTTTCCTGACCAGCCCCCCTCAAAGGAAGGCTCACAAACTCCATGTGCACAGCTCGATAAGGGGACCTTGGCTCACCCATCATCTCTGCCCACACCCAAGAGGCCGGACCCAGGTTCTGAATAGCCACTCCTGCCCCCACCACGTTTTCTCCTCCTTTCCCAAAGGACGCAGCTGTTCAAGCTTCTGATACTGTCATTAGTCTGTTTTAGAAATTTCCCCCGATGGACGTACACTGTACCTTGGGGATTTGGCTTCTTTGTGTAAATGATGCCATAATAAGCATCTCAATTGTTGTGGCTGAATGCCATTCAGTCCTTCTCACTGCAGTGTGATACTCCTTTACGTGACTGCTGCTCACTGTAGTGTGATACTCCTTTATGTGACTGCTGCTCACTGCGGTGTGATACTCCTTTATGTGACTGCTGCTCACTGCGGTGTGATACTCCTTCACGTGACTGTTGCTCACTGCGGTGTGATACTCCTTTACGTGACTGCTGCTCACCGTGGTGTGATACTCCTTTACATGACTGCTGCTCACTGCGGTGTGATACTCCTTCACGTGACTGCTGCTCACTGCGGTGTGATACTCCTTTACGTGACTGCTGCTCAGTGCGGTGTGATACTCCTTTACGTGACTGCTGCTCACTGCGGTGTGATACTTCTTTACGTGACTGCTGCTCACTGCGGTGTGATACTCCTTTACATGACTGCTGCTCACTGTGGTGTGATACTCCTTTATACAAATGGAGCATGATTATCTACATATTGTACTGCTGATTTAGAGATTTCCACTTTGTGGCTACTTTGTGGATATTTTCTGTTGGTATAAATTCAATATTGAAGGCCGAACTATCTAGCCTCTTAACTTACATAGTTCTCAGGATGCATGTCACTGTGATGGGAATAAGTGCACCATCTCTTTCTATATAAAAGCAGCTGATGATGGGGGATATAGTGGACTGGGTTTTGTACCCTCCCCATGCATCCATTCTGGACAAGACTAAGCATTCTGCCATGCATCCATTCTGGACAAGACTCTCCCCTGGCCAGGCTATGGGCTGCCTGTGAACCCCTGGCATTGGTGATAGCAATGTAGGTGGGGTCATCCTAACTTCCTGACTTCCTGCCCCCAGTCCTTCTAATTATTTCCCAAAAATCCAATTTTCTGAATAAAGTTCCTTTCTACTTAAATGCTTATGTAGTTTTGCTTCTTGCACACAACTCTAGCTTAAATGTCAATAGCAAAATGATCTCATAAGATAATATTAAACAAGCCAACTTATTAAGTAGACTTTCCTTTTATTTTTGCCATTCAAACTTCCCTATGCAAACATGTCCCACATTATTCACCTACCGTCGGGATAAAAGGCTCATCAGGTGCACAGTGATAATTTTGTAATAAGGCTTGAAGTTGTAATGAATTTAACTTAAAGCAGGTGCTATTTATATTTGGAATGTCATCAGGTGCATACTTATCCATGGTAAGCAAAGTGGTTGCCTGTTTAAAGGGATAAATGACATAAAATGTGACTGAACAGTTTTTCATAAATATTATCCTTTATGTAGTATTTGTAAAACTGTAGTAATTTGCTAATTTAATTTGGAAACACAGATGTTTTTAACAGACTTCCATTAACATTAACCATAAAAACTGCACTAAAAGCATTGTCTAGTAAAGGTCATTAGAGGCCCTCTTTAGTTTAATAGAACATATGTATATTTAAATCCAAGTATTTATATTCATAAAGCATTAAAACGAATTCCCTTTAGAAGTATAAGCATTTACATGACCACCCATGTTACCAATTACCGGTATCTCAATTGTTTCACTATCATCAACTTTTCATAACTTGTTGACTGGCCTCCTACTATACTTTAACCTCTTTAAAGAGATCAAGAAATGAAGAAAAAAATTTTTACATAATAGTAAAATAATACTGTCCTAGGTTTGAGGCTATAGAAGATCTATTTCCTCAACTGAGATATACCAGTTCCTAGTTTTTAACATCTAAGACCTCCCCTCAGAGCTGGTTTGGCCATTAGGATATACAGTCTGACTTTGTATTCTGTAGAGTTAATTGTAATACCATCCATTATTAAATTGTCATACTTTGGTTTCTCTTCATATCGTATAAATTTTTGCCTTTTATATTTTTAAACTGCTATTTATCTTTTAGCATGAAGCTTTCTGAAACAGAAAGCTTTCTTACTGGTCTCATTTATATTATAAGAGTATCTCTATACTACTGCTTACCATGCGTTATGAGCTGAACTGTGCCCCCCAATACTCTTGGAGCCTAAGCCCCCAATACCCGAGAATGTAATTTTTTTTGGAAATAGGGTCTTTACATGGGGTAATCAAGTTAAAATGAGGTCAGTAGGTCCAATCCTACTGACCTTATGAAGAGTGGACATTTGGACACAGACACTCATACAAGAGAACACCACTTAAAGATAAAGGCAGAGACTAGAATGGCCCATCTGCAGGCTAAGGAAGGCCAAAGTCTGTGTGCAGGTCTCCATGAAGCTGGGCAAAAACCCGGAGCAGCTCCTTCCCTTACAGTCCCCAGAAAGGACCAAGTCTGCTGACACCCTGACTGTCCTCCAGAACTGTGAGACAGCAAATTTCTGTTAAGCAGCTCAATCTAAGATACAGATTAAATACCTATTACCTGAAAGGACCAGAAGTACTTTAAATTTGGGATTTTTTTCAAATTTTGGAACATCTCTATATACATAATGAGATAAACCTGGGAATGGGACCCAAATCTAAATACAAAATTCATTTATGTTTCAAATATGACCTATACTCATAGCTTGAGTACAATATTTTTAATAATTTGGTGCATGAAATGCAGTTTGTGTACCTTAAACCATCAGAAAGCAAACCACACAAACCACAGCCGTGTGGCATCACCATCATTCCTCACTCTGAATTTACATGCTACCTGCTAATATGATGCCAAATATCATATTAATGCTCCAAAAGTTTTGAATTTTGGAGCACTTCCGATTTCAGACTTTCGGATTAGCGATGTGCACTGGTTATGGCAGCCTGGAAACCAATATACACATCATCATTTTATTATTTGTAGACATGAAAATCCCCAAAAGAAGGATATTGAGGTTTTGATGAACCCAAGCTCTTGCCCATCAGAAAACCAGATCCATTCACCATCAAGCACACTGACTGTGGGGTGGGGCCAGTACACACCTGCACGATCCTGCTCAGGTGACAATCAGCAGCCAGCTCCAGGCCCTGCTTCTCTGCCCATGCTTCAATATGTCCCAACTGCTGGCGGATAATTGCTCCCCAGTAATGAGAACATAACCCTGAATCTGGGTCAGTCACCAATCTGTTGAACAGCCACATATTGATGAAGTGGAACAGCTGAGAGAAGAGCTGGATGGTCAGGGCAGCGTTGACTCTGCAGCGGCGCAGCAAGGACATGGCTCCCGTGAGTGTGTGCAGCACATCATCTGCCCAGGACAGGGTAAGAAGGCCAAGGACCAGGTTACCCAAGAAGAATGCTTGGGATTCACAATGAACTTGGATCGTGGTAGTTAGGTAATAACTGCTGTTTAATGCCAATCTTATTCAAATAACCATCCGTGATGTGGTCTGAAACATAATACTAACTATGCTTAATACTATAAGTTCATCCTAACAGATTTTTAAAAGTATGACCACCATGACACACCAAAGAACTATTTGTAAACAAAACAGACAATAGTTAAAATTTATTATTTTAAAGACTGTCAAACAAAATAGGTCGCTCATTTTTTTTAAATCACCTCCTCTTACATGAACTAATAAAATCAAGTTAAATGTGAAGGAAGAGCAGGAGAGAGGAAGGGAATCAAAGAATATTCTAACCTATTTTTGGTCTTTGCAGACTGTTCTCTTCAGGATCATCTAGAAAGGCTGGCATGTAATTATTAAGTTCTGATTGAAGACAGTGAACCAAGTATCTGTAAATATATAAGCAATTTTAATAATCTCAGCATGACACACTACCACTACAAGAAGTGTTAACAGAATGTGTTTTCTATAAAAAAAAAAAATTCAGTTTTACTCTCAGAATTCTTGAAACATAGCTCATTGAATTCAGCATTAATACAACAAATATAGATATTTTGCATGTACTTATTTATACGTGATATGATCTTCAGTTAAGGTAAATAAAAATCTTCAAATTAGTTTTGAAAAGTAAATGAGAAAACATATGACTTAATTCTTTATACAATAGTGTTATTTTCAAAAATGTATTCCTTACTTAAATGCCATTTGAACCAAGTGTGCTAAAACATCTTGGGCATCCAATGTGATTCGACTAAGGTCTCGGTCCTGCTTAATGAAGTTGAGAAGTTCAGATGCATTTGCCATCCAGAAGGCAAGTGCCCCCGCAATATTCTTCTGTTTCTGTAGACAGAATACATTTTCATAAGCAAAAAAGGATGAACAAAAACAATAAAAATAAAAAGGAATGCTCTTGAAAAGCTGCTGAAGATAGACCAGTACCGTCCCATTTTCACCAAGATATTTACCACAGATACCAGATATTTGCAAAGGAATTTAGGCACATACATAGCAATGGGAAGTAAATAAAAAAACAATGCAACTACTTATTAGAATTCTTGTTCATAGACATATATGTATTAGCTGTATGTCTTTAATTAGCTATAATTTATGAAATCAGTGGGAAAATGGAGATTTTAAGCAATGTAATATCGAATTGTAGATTGTGCATTATCTGGTAATCTGTGCAGTATACACACATGTATCCATGGTTACCCACAGCCACCCTGATACTTGTAGTCACCGGCTTGGACACCATGCAACTCAGTATCAAGTACTGATCTATCACACATCCTCTCCCGACCACATGTGCAGGCCAGGCAACCTCAGATGAGATCCAAAGAATAGGAACCAAGGATAAATAAT
The DNA here is from genome assembly GCA_963574355.1 of Loris lydekkerianus. Taxonomy (NCBI): domain Eukaryota; kingdom Metazoa; phylum Chordata; class Mammalia; order Primates; family Lorisidae; genus Loris; species Loris lydekkerianus. The sequence continues at coordinate 29,515 of CAUYPK010049449.1, read as the reverse complement.
AAAGAGAAGAAACAGAACTTTTGTCATTTCATATCCACACTGAAGTGCATTAAGCAGAAATTATGAAATGCTGGTAAAGGTTGCACAGTCAAAAAGGGTTTTAGTATTGCACGTCTCAGTTGCTGAATGAGTGTTATGAGCTGTTCAGTCCAGCTGTTGTAGTACTGTACTGACATGGGAGCAGCATGAGGAAACTTGGCTAAGCAACACAGCTAGGATCAGCTCCCAGCAGGATGTCCTACCTGGTCAACCTGGTCTACTTCCTGGAGAAAAACAGACGGGGGGAAATCAAGCAGAACGAGAGAAAGAAACTTGTGAACAATCATGATAGCTTAAAAAAATCAAAACACTAACATGAAGGTACGACATGAAGGTACGACATTTAGTTATGTTATTCCCAAATTACACTTTCACGTATGGCTCTGAAGCAGTTTTGGAAGTATATGACCTAAAGGGTTATTAGTTTTATTTTCTTACCACTGGCACAATAACTAAGTGAATTTTCACAGAGTTCATCTACAAAGATGATGCTTCAATAAACACAGAAGAACATACTGATCTCTTTAAAAAATTTCCAAAGGAAGGACTTTTAAACATCTTTTAATAAAATTGTGTGCTTACTAATTCAAGGTATGTAAGAGTCCATTTCTCTTGTTCATTCAAAGAAACAGGACAAGACCCACAGAAATAATCAAAATAGAAGTTGAGAAAACTGAGAATTTTGAAATGTGTAAAGAACTTATACCTACACTAAATGTAATAAATTCTTTGTTTTTTAAAAGTAGAATTTTCAATTATTCTTTACTGTGATAGTTGTTTTCCACTACTTTAGGATTCTCTAATTGGTTGCTAAGCCTGAAGTTTAAAAGACTTGCTTCGGCAACAGTGATTTCACTGAGGAGCTCACATGAGTAAGGAAAAGTCTGTTAAAGACAGTTGAATCACAGGTGTTTCACAACCTGAAGCAGGCTTTAGAAGTCCAGACATGACAGAAGACAGACAATGGTTCTAAACAACAACTGAAAAGGAATCTATATTTGTGTATGAATTAAGATGTGAGAGTAACAAAATCCAAATAAAATGACTGCCCTTTTAACTATTTCCTAGCCATCACACTTGTATTATGCTAACCACTCAAACATAAAAGAAATGTCTTGAAAAATTCTGGCCTCTTAAAACATTCTAAGGAAAGAAGTAAAATATTATTAGTTTCCCTAAAATGATTCTGCCAAAAAAAAAAAAAAAACAACCAAACCATCTAACTAGAGTTGTATTAAAGTGAGTAATAGCATTGACAAGTGATTTACAAAAACATTTTAAAAATCTATAGATTTACTTTAAGAACTTTAAATATGAAATCTTCAAATTATCTGTGAACATGGAAAACTTGCTATGTCAGTTTTACCAACTATAGATACAGAGTACTTAAAGGAATTACAATGTTCTACCAACAGATAACCTTTTTTCTTGAAATTTTCAAAATAGGCTTATGAAAAGAATTTCACCTTACGTGAACTGATGTCCTGATGTCCACTATACCTACGAGGTATAAAAGCCCAAGACATACTGGCATCACACTAGGCTCATTACAAAGGAGCCAGGGCCTTTCTAAAAAAAAACCAGGGAAGGGACAATGGGTTTACCCTGGAGTGAGGGAAATGTCTGGGAACCAGACCCAGGACTGGCTGCACAACACCGTCAATGCCCTAATGGCACTGAATTACTCACTTCAATGTGGTTTATGTATGCTACATAAACTTCATATCAATAAATTATTTTTAAAGACATTCTAAGAACATTCACAATAATCTCAACACTTTATTACACTTATTATTACAAATTTAAGGATCTTTTTCATGATCACATACAGTTTATCTTTACTCTAAAGCCTATAAGAAAAAAAGTTTTATATTTCCTTTCAACTTTTTGAAACTATACATTTTTCTCTGCTATTTATGTAATTTTTATTTTAGAAAAAAACATGTAACCAAATCAGAAGCATTAAAGAAAGTGAATTCACTGATTCAAAATTTATAAGAACAATTACTGGCTAAGCAGGGCTCTCAGGCTGGACCTTACCTGGATGACTCCTTCCATCATGCTCACCATCTTGTTGACTACGGCAATGACTTTGTGAGTGCGTTCTGCAGAACTGATATCCGGTCTGTACTGGCTGGACAATACATACCGGCATGCCATGTATAATACATATGTGGGGGACAACTTAAAATGGACTGTAGAGCTATTGGTATAATTTATAATGGCAGATAAAAATGAATCTTCAGCTGTGAAAAGATTTCAAAAAAGAAGAAAAAAGAAAAAAACAAAAAAAAACATGAAAAATCAAATGGATAAAAATGGATCAAGAAATAATTCACTAACAATGAAATCTGAAATTACTCACTACTTTCTCTGAATTCAATGCTTGCAGGTAATATCAGTTCAGGCCCAGAAGCATCCTGTGTTCTAAAGGAAGAAAGTTGACATTGCTTAAGATAAGGTCACTTGGTTAATGATATCACTGACAACCGTGTAGATTTCTGCAACTATTTTTTAAATCCCTATAGAGATTTTACAAATGTAAAACTAATAGTAATATCTCTTGTTTTCACATGTAGCCTATTCAAATACTGGGATGAATATATTAGGAGTAATCTTACCACAACTCCTCACAGAAGGTTAGTTCCTTCAAGTATATACCTGCCCCATGAGAACAATGAAACAATTTTGGATTATTAATGAACACTTCAGGTCTAGCACAGAGATCAAGCTGTACTGCACCTGCTATAGCTTGGCTCAGGTGACAGTGAAAAGACACTGCTAAGAGACACCCAGGAAAACTAAACCATGCGGAGCTTGAAACTGAGGTCTTATACTAAAACAAAAAATGTCCTAGGACCAAGACATTATTTGCCTCCTTTCCTTACTGATACAGTTAGATGAGATGACTGCTACAACCACTCAGTATTACCATTTTTTTTCATCTCCCAAAATGATGCATTCCTTAAAAAAGACATTCTACTCACTCACATTTTCTTAAGGTCACACAAATGCCAAATACTTTCCGCAATTTACCTGACACTATACAAAAAAGGAACTGACAAAAATCATATAAAGATAAACTACAATTTGGAACATTTGTAAGAACGAGCATTGTGCCAATGTTTGTATCTTTTCAGGTATTCAGGATCAAATTAATTCAAAGATTAGGTCCATTTCTATTCCTAGAAGATAATTCTTCACAGCAGGTCACCACTCACTGGTAGGATATAAGGGTGACTGCTGTTTTGTGAAACTCTTCTTCCAATTACGAATACATGAATTTGTATGAGTTGTGTCCACCAAGAATTGAGTAAAGTATGACCTTGTGACCAAGGTTAAAAACCATTTTGAAAGCCATTACTAGGCACAGACATTCTGAACTGTGTAAGATTAATTACAAATACAATGTAGACCTCTTCATTGTAATAGATTTGTATTTTCTCAGTGAATAATGCTCACTTTAAATATTCTTTCACTTAGACAAATGATTAGAACTTCAAGCCAGTCTCTAAGTCTGCTACTAGCTATCTTTTATGTATAATGCTTAACCAACAGGACACAACTATTAAGAGGGAATCTACATAACAAATACAAATATTGTAACCCAGTTGTTTGTACCCTCACATTAATCTAAAATTAAAAACAATACAATAAAAAAATACTCACTCAAACCAACCAAAACAAACAGAGAGGCAGGTTATTAACTTCCTTAACAACATTTCAGTACTTATGTCATTTTATTTATTTATTTTGAGACAGAGTCTTACTTTGTCACTCTCAGTGGAGTGCCATGTCGCCATAGCTCATAGCAACCTCTAATTCCTGGGTTCAAGTGATCCTCTTGCCTCAGCCTCCCGGGTAGCTGGGACAACAGGCACCCACAATGCCTGCCTAGTTTTTTAAGAGATAGGATCTCACTATTGCTCAGGCTGGTCTCGAACTCCTGACCTCAAGCAATCCACCCATCCCAGCCTCCCAGAGTGCTAGGATTACAGGCATAAGCTACCGTGCCCAGCCATCTTTGTTATTTTAGAGATAATCAAGAATAATTTTCAGTAACTCTTGTCTTTGAAAAAATAAGAAAACTAAAATTGACAGCAAATACCAAAGAGCGTGTGTTTTGCCTTTCTGTAAACTTAAATGAAAATTAAATAGTGGGGATCATAAAGAGTTACAAGAATGAAAATTATCTCTTGACTTAAACTGAGACCAGTATTTATTCAAATAAATATTCATATCTGGTCAAGTGGAAAGTCAACAATTATCAGCACATTTGAATCAGAAATACTCATCAATGACTTAAAATGACAGCAACAACAACATTGCTTAGTCAGTTAGCTGGTAATGAGTTTCTTGAATTATGTTTTTGCAATTGTTAGTCAATTCATCAAACACATTAACACAACAATAAAAGACTTAAATGAAAAAGAACAACTTATGATGACTATAGATTTATAATAGTTTACAGACTGGCTAACTAAAATAATTCTTTAAACAGATGAAGATACATCCTCATCTTCTCCATGCACCAAAAGATAAAGAGAAAAGAATATAATGTGAGTTAACACAAACTATTATAATAATTAAAAACAAAAACCAAAAAATCATTTTATTAAATTGTATGTTTCAAAGTTTGTCATCTAGTCTACAATTTTATGATTTAACTCAATAATTTAGGAAAACATAGATGCTCTTACAAACAATATAATTTAAATGCTCACTTATTTAACATGTCACTCTTACACTCCCATATTTATAGATATCTAACATTGCAGGTAGGCAGTTATTTTAATGTACTATCCTTTTAAAAGGGACTTGAATAAAATTTACCAATGGTTTATTTCAACAAATTTGGTAAAAATGAGGAGGTTAAATTGTCACTGGAAAAAGAAAAAAAATTCATCATTTTCAACTAAAAGTTACTACCACCAATGGATTAACAAATTGTGGTATAAGTACACCATGGAATACTATGCAGCCATAAAAAAGATGGTGACTTCACATCTTTTATGTTTACCTGGATGGAGCTGGAACATATTCTTCTTAGCAAAGTATCTCAAAAATGGGAAAAAAAAGTATCCAACATACTCAATACTACTATGAAATCAACGTACAAGCACCTAGGCATTCATAAAAATGGTAAAACATAGCTATAGTACAGAAAGTAGAAGAGAAGACTGAAGAGAGGGGAGGGGGGAGAAGTGAAGAGGGAGGGTATCTGAGGGGACCTCACCTAATGTGCATGATGTAATGGTATATTTCAAAACTATTAAGAAAAGAGTATAATTGTGATGGATGTGTTATTCAGTTCAACTGTAAGCATTTCACATTGCATATCAAATCAGTACACTGAACCCCAGAAATGCATCAATGTACACAGTTATGATTTAATAAAAAACAAAAAAAAGCAAAAAGTATACTCCCATCATTTAAAAGGATTTTTTAATTAAAATTAGTATTTTAAACTATACCAATTAAGTTATCTAATTTAATGCTTATTCTAATATTGTATATGCAAAAAACAGAGAGAATGAGGTTAAGAATGGGAAGAAAGTTTCCACTGTTTTCATCACTGTCTTAACATCAACAAAGCAGCATATTTACTACTCAAACAAAACTAATAAGTCTTTGCAAAGCAAATTGCCCTGTAGAAATTTTAATTACAATATGTGCTTAGGGCAAAAAATAATTTCCAACATATAATTAACAATCATATGGCTATTTTTGACACTGTATTAACAAACTATCAACTGTACATATTTACTACTCATTAATTTTGCATATCCTAAAACCATTATCCTAATTGATCTTTCCTCTCCCACATGTGGATTCATTTAATAATTCAAGTATTTAAGAGCTCAAAATTGTAAGACATACTTCTCAATCGCTATAAATACACAGTTACTCCTTACAGTACCCATTCACCATTCTGAACATCTTATTCTACAACACACTAACATAAACAAGTACAAACACAGAAAGTAAACTATTGCGTCTAATAAAATTCACTATCAGCCAACAAAAGCCATGCATAAGAATCAAGCGTCCAAAATAAAACTAGTGTAAAAACCTGAGATTTCCTTTGGAATGTACATATTTAATTACTGAGATGAATGGTGTTAAAATAGCATGCCATAGAGTGCCCCCTACTGGAAGCTGGAAACTGAAACCTGAGTACTGTCCTCACTGGGACTGAACTGACAGGTTACCCTTGACAAGCCCCCTGCTGCAGTTGTCTGCTTCAGTTACTGGATCTTTCACAGGAAACAGAATGGCCTCTTCAAAAACCTGAAGAACACCAACAGTGGAATGCTACCAATTTCACAGATGATAACAAGAACATCATAAAAGTCACACCAAATTTCTCTATTTCTGTGGATCATTTAGAGCTACAGAGTAGAGGTCCTCAGCACCAAACAATGCTGCAGTTTAAACTAGTTAGCATTTGGAACTCATGATCTGTTTGTTAGTTAGCAACCATATTTAAGCCACTGACATTACTTTCAACATTTAAACAATTTAGAGGTCACAAAAAAAAAAAAAAAAAAAAAAGAGTTCTAATATTTTAAGGTGACACTATTAAAAATTGTAAGAAAGGACATAACAAAAGTCTGAAGTTCTCTGACCGAAAAAAGTAGGTAAGAATAAAGCCAGCAGAAAAAATAACTCACCCCCCACCTGTCCCAAAAGGAAGACACATCACATCAGAGCAGAGAACATGGCACTCCACAATTCGAAACATCTCTATTTTAAGATCATTTGTAGCTTTATGTATTTGTAAGCAGATAAATATTTCTGCTAGAAATGCATGAAATGACCAGATTTCTTTAAATATAAAAATTATCAAATATTAAAATCCATTAAAAACTCCTTTTCTCTTTATGTTTTCACAAAACAGCAAATTTGAAATAGCGGTATTTTACTTCCATGTGCCTCTTATTTCAACTTGATAACATTATGGCACATAAGTGAGGGAGGGATATGATTATTAATGAAGCATTGCTTTTCAATTCAATAACATGGAAAGGAAAACACTCTTAAACAGTATCACCAACATTCTTAAAACGTCAGAACCTTTATAAACTCAATAATCTTTATTCCAAATCCTGCTCTAAGAACGACTTTACTTCTTTCACAGTAAGAAATGAAATTACCTGCTTTCTTGCCTGCGATAGTCTGGCTGCTGCTCTGCTCTGATCATTGGCTTCACCATCCCTCGCTCAGCTGTGCTGGAGGCAGACGGTGCTCTGTCACTGTCCAGCCTGGTGGTGCTCTGTGCCGGAGGGAAACACAGTGCGTTTAGAGCACCCTGCAGACGAGCCCAGCCTGATGCTCAGCACTGCAGGCAGAGTTTTGGGGCAGGCCAGAAAGCAGCAGAGCCAAGGCTGAGGACACCATGCCCACAGGGATATGCTCGAAGCACACTGGCATTAAAAGAATGATAAAAGCACATAGCCGCTTTCATTTTCAAAGAGCTGGTAGCTGGCTTTAAAATACAGGCATGCAAAATTGGTACATATACACAATAATCTTTCAAAAAGGACAGCAACATTGATTTTATTCCAGAAAGTTCTTTTAAACTCAGGATAAAACATGAGAAAATATGTACCATCACGAAGAGTTAAGGTCTTCTATTACCTTTAAGAACATAGTTAGAAATGCTACTCATAGCTTACTACCTAATGAATTTAGTATAGAAACTGATTTATTTCTTGCTGTAAATCAATAAAAAGGAAAAACACACATCATATGGTAAGATGACACAGTATATTTAAGTACCTCTAAACAGGACACATTTCTAACCACTTGTATGGCATTTTTTGGCAAATAAAAAGTACAAGTTATCTGTATTAAGAAAATCATCAGAACAAAATCAAAGATTTTTATATAATGAAATTTGCTGCAGCAAAAATTTCATGTAAAATTTCTTATATCACATCTATTTACTGAAGTTGAGTATAAATACAAAATAAAAATCATCCTTACTTTACCACCTTGAGATTATCATAGTGCTATACATATCTTTATTATTTTCCATAAATGGGAACTATGTGAACAATGCAAAGTATTTTACTTTGTAAAAATATTCTTTTTTGTATGCTATAAACATCTCACAATATCAACTTATTTTCTTCTATAGACCTGCGATGGCTATGTAACACTTTGCTGTCTATTCATCATTTTTCATTAAACCAAGGCTATGACATTGTTTAAAATACTTTTCAGAACCAAGTGACAGGACAACTATGCTTACAGATAACATCTATTCACACACAATAACTATTTACATAAGGTACATTTACAGAAATAGAAGCCCTGATTGGTGAATGATAGCACTCCATAAACGGTAAAAAAAAAACTGTTATAAATGACTAGCATTAGGGCAGTGGATGAATAATTTATGTTATGCTTATTTGCTTACATACTACTACATAGTTTTAGATTTTTTTTTTAAAGACTTTAAGTACATAAAAAATGCTCACAAAACCTGAAGAAAGATTAGATATATGTGGAGAGAGAAATATATCCAGTTGTGTTCAAACACATAAATGAACACACAAATTCAGAGAGCTCAGAAAAGGATCCATCAAAACATTACCAAGGGCTGACTATAAAGTGTGCATGAGCGATTTTCATCATTTAACCTTTTTTCCTCTTTTTACCAAATATTCTATGTGGACTACACACATTTTCATAAGAAACTAACATTGCTTTATAAAGACAGTTCTATTTCTATTTAGCTCCTGAAGTACTCATTTACTCTATTATTGACAAGATATTTCCAGAGTCTTTCATGCAGTTGGCACTTTTCTAAGCACTAGGAATACAGTAGTGATATATAAAAGCAAGTTCCATGCTTTCAGAGCTCACATTCTATAGTCAATAGACAAACAGGACAAGTAGCAGATGGTAATAAAGGCTGCACAAAGAATTTAGTAAGGTGGGGTATGATAGTGATGCGATGCTCAGGGACAACTTTGTCAAATATGTGGCTTTAAACTGGGGTCTGAGATGAGAAGGGGCCAGTCATGTGAAAACCAAGGATAAAAACAAACACACCAGTGCAAGAAAGGCCTTCAAATGGGAAAGAGGTGGATGGGAGCACAGAACAGAAGCCCCAAGTGGCTGGACCTGAGTTAGCAACAGAGCAGTGGCTAGGTGCAACACAGTTGGAGGAGGCAGGGTCAGGTCACAGAGGCTAGCCAGGCCAGAGAGAAAATACATTAGTTGGAGTTAGAAGCCACTTTGAAAGCAGGGCAGAGACAGAACCTAGTCTGTATTTTTAAAATGTGAAGAGAATAAGAGACCGGGCAAATAAAGGGCTACTGCTAGGGAAGCTACACAGCCCTTCCTACTCCACGATTCGCGTGGCCTGAGCCACATGGGCAGAGCCCTCCCTGCACTCAGAGGCTGAAGACAAGAGAGGGACCAATAGGGAGCTGGGAATAGGTTTCCATCAGATCAATGCTGTGGATGGTAGCATCATTTACTAAGATGAGGAAGGATCAGAAAAAGAAGTCTCCTTGAGAAAGAAAATCTAGTCTGGTTTTAGCTGCCTTGAATTTGAAATACATATAGGACACCCAAGTGGACACGTCAAGCAAGCCTTCAGAGAAAGGAGTCTAGAAAGGTCAGGGCCAAAGGGCACAAGTTAGGTGGTAATTAACACCAGATGGGGTGCTGTGGTGCATGCCTGTAACCCCAGCACTCCGGGAAGTCCAGGTGGGAGGATCGCTTTGAGGCCATGAGTTTGAGACCTCTCTGGGCAACACAGTAAGACTCTCTCTACAAAAAAAAATTTTTTTAATTAGCCGGGTGTCGTGGCACGTGACTGTAGTCCCAGTTACTCAGGAGGATCACTTGAGCCCAGAAGGTCAAGGTTTCAATGAACTATAATCATGCCAATACATTCCAGCCCGTGCCATAAGCAAGATAATGTCTCTTAAAAAAAAAAAAAAAAAATTAAAGTATTGCAAGATTGAAAAAGTATACAATGTATTCACTACTAATGAACTGATACATGCCCACATGAGAGAAAAACTCAATTTAATTCAAGTTGGGGGGAAGGGAAGAGGAGAAAGGGAACAGCTGTGCTCCCGGCTAATGGGCAGGATGGGAAGGCCCAGGGCACACCTCCATCCAACAGGGGCCAGAAACGCAAACACTGTGACCTAATCACCTGCACCTTGCATTAACCTGAAATAAAAATGAAAAACAAATGAAGCTGGGCACAGTGGCTCATACCTGTAATCCTAGCGCTCCAGGAGGTCAAAACGGGTGGATTGTCTGAGCTCAGGAGTTCTAGACCAGCCTGAGCCAGAGACCCTATCTCCAAAAATAGCCAGGAGTTGTGGGTGCCTGTAGTTCCAGCTACACACGATGTTGAGGCCAGAGAATCACTTGAGCCCAAGAGTTTGAGGTTGCTGTGAACTATGATGCCATGCCACTCTATCAGGGCAACAAAGTGAGACTCTGTCTCAAAAAAAACTTTAATTAATCGTATTTAAAATCAGTCATCAGGATAAGTCACTGAGGGAAGATCATAAACAGAAGCCCCGAGCTCTGCAACCTTAGCCCTTCCAACTTTCAAGGTTCAGCGTAAGAAGAAGAGGCAACAACAATCAAACCAAGGAGGAACCACCATTTGGTGGGGGAAGAATCAGGAAAGTGACACCCCACAAAGCCAAAAGGAGGTATATCCAGGGAAAGGAGGTAGTTAGAAATTGGCCTAACAAGTGGAACAGGACAAAACAGCCCTCATCTGAGAAGTGGGAGGCCATCCGTGTTCTGACAGCCAGGGCTGGAGAGGGTGCCGGGGACAAGAGTCAAGAGGAATGGAGAACAGAACATAAAGTTGGGGAGTGGAGAGTCTAAGCACGGAGGACACCAGAGATGCTCAACATGCTCCAAGGCTGACAAGAGCACTCCAGAACTCTAGAGGATGCTACACTGTGGCCTCCGAAGAACCACATCTTGAGTAGTCTGCTCCCGTGCAATCTTCTTTAGCCAAGGGAAGGCAGAGGAACCAACACTGTGTCGTCTGGGCTGACCCCTTAAGAAGGCCTAGAAGCTCCCTGGTTCCTGTGAGGCACCACACAGAGTTCTGGCTGCCCCAATGGGGCAGAAGTCTCATGGAGAGGACCTGAGATGACACACAGAGAAGATCAGCCCTCCCTCCAGTGTCTCTGCATCCCAGCACCTGGCCATCAACTGGCTTGCTAGTTGAATGTAGGCACACAATTGACCACCAGCAGGACCAGCAAACAAACTGCCTAGGTGAGCTCAAACCAATAAACAAATAAAACAAATAAAATGGCTGCTGTTGTAGTTCAATAACTGATAAGGGACGCTGTGGAAACAAAGTGCCTGAGAGCGTTAACTGACCTAAAGGATCTAGTATATAAAGTGAGGAGTTGACAAGTGCAGAAGTATGTTATCATTACGGGTAATCTGACCAGAAGGGCTAATTACATAAAGGAGCAACACATATGCTCCACCGGGAAGAGAAAGCACAATATCCTGGCTTCGGGGAAAAGGAACAGTCTGCTAGCTTCCTTTCCTGTATCACAAAGTCTGTTTTTATACACATGTAAAGAAGTCTTGCATGCATGTTGCCATTACAGTAGTCCCCCTAACTTTCTGTGGTTTTAATTTCCATGGTTTCAATTACCTGAAGTCAACTGTGGTGGGAAAATAGGTGAATACAATACATAAAGATATTCTGAGAGTGAACGAATGAAAGTGAGAAAGAAAGATACATTAACATATCTTTTATTACAGTATATTGCTTTAAATATACCATTTTCATTAATTGATGTTAACCTCTTACTATGCTTAATTTATAAAATAAATTATTATCTTATGTATATAGATAGGAAAAAACAGTACATATGTAGGGCTCCATATTTTCTGGAGATTCAGGCATCCCCTGGGAATCTCTGAATGTGCCCCTTGTGGATAAAGGAGATATCCACGGTGTCCTATAGAGTTAAACACAATCCCATCAGGTCATACATAACTACTTGCCTTGCTTGTTGGCAATGCTGTCCCACTATGAATATCTCCTCCTAAATCAAAAGTTGTCTCCTGAACAATTCTGTCAGAATAAAAAGAATAAGTAGAGAATTAATAACTTTCAAATGACAAGGCACAGCCTCTTCCATGATAATACAGAAGGAAGAGTTTAGCTAAATAGCCCAATCTACAAGAAACTGCTTTATTTTCTATACATAAACTTACAGAACAACAACAACAAAAAAAATCATTAATCTCATGAATTTTTCTTACTGGTGCATACTGAATACTCTCAGAATCATATGCTTTTAAACTGTAAATTTAAAAAACTGAATGTAAAGAAAAGCGGCTACTTCACTATGTGAACCTACTGAGGCTGCAGACAGTGTACAATGAAGCGACGTGCAAAAGACTAAGGAGCCCTTAACCCTACTCCTGGACCCAGGGAGGGCGACCACACAGGAGGCAGGGCAATCGGATGATTTTTTCCCTAATGCACAGGAATATAACTACTTAGGCTACAAATTAAAAAAATGGGAAATTTTTAATAATGTTAGTAATTAAATCAAGAGTTTTCCTAGTTTAAATGGATTCCTAAAATAGCTCAAAATACCAAAATTTCTAAACACATCATTATGAAAAATTAGCTCAGAATATAGATAAAATCTCATCTTGAAATGTCTAATAGGCTGGGGCAGTGAAATTATCAGCATCAATGAAGCTGCGTGGACCAGCCTCCCTCCACCGCCCGACCTCTCATCACTCATCAGAGACCTAACCCAAGGAGACAGGAGCCTGAATACCAGGAAGCCAATGAAGGTGAATCAGTAAATTAAATGTCCTGGATTTCTGCACAAGGTGATCAAAAAGAATGAAATCTCTTTTGTTACCATATTTGAAAAATTATACAGTCTAATTTCAAAACACCACAGAAACTTAAAACATTCAATGAAGCCCCATCTATAGAATGAAACAAAAAAGTAATACAGAAGTTCAAAACCATTTTTCAAATTACAAAAGCAGGTACAATTCCTCCTCTAGCTCATCATGAAGAAAATAAAAGTGTCAAGTAATACAAAATAATATCTTTCTTTAAAATATGAATAATAACTTTTAAAAAATGAAAGCTTCTGGGCGGCACCTGTGGCTCAAAGCAGTAGGGCGCTGGCTCCATATGCCGGAGGTGGTGGGTTCAAACCCTGCCCCGGCCAAAAGAACTGAAAATAAATAAATAAATAAAATAAAAGCTTCTACTAAAAGCTAATCAACTTTCTGCACACAACTTTATACATCACCAAGTTTTATGAAATTAAATAGTCAACACCTATCAGTGAGATATTCACAGAGACAGAAACGGGCCATGGAGCCCCGCCAGTCTGAGTGGGAAGTTCAGCTCCACTGCCTGCTCTGACAGTGGGAACAGGACAGTGACAGTCACCTCCTGTGCTGCCTGCTACTGCTACACATACCCACTGGTCACCCTCGACTTCCTCTCCTGGACAATAATGAGTATAATCAATGCCTTCTTGATTCCATTTATAATTATTGCCCTAGAATAACAAATCTACAACACCATGCATAGCATTTTAATCACCCCCACCCCTTAGCAAAGCTACTTCCATCAAGCTTTAACGTGGCCCAGGTGTACTGTATCTGGGTGTGTGGATAAGTCCAAAGTGACCTTATACACGACTCTGATATTTCTGAATTATAATCTTTGACTGTAACAATCATTTCTCTCTGATCTCAGTACACTGTGAAAGAAAACACTGGGAAAGGCAGTGCAGCAAAGACACCTGCGTGCTGTGCCGCTGCTCATCAGGCGGAAAACTGATGCTGCAGGGGACTTTTTGGTCACTTTAAAAAGCATAAGAGAAGAGCTACTGCAGCCATTTTCCCAGGATCAATATTCTGTCAACTGCAAAAGTGAATATGAAGTAGCTAAACAGTATACTACAGCTTTAAATTATCATAACCAAAAAAGAAGTCATATGCCCTCCCACAAAGTTTTACTAGATGGTCATTAAAAGATTTCCCCCCTCTAACAAGCTCACAAAGCAAACCCTCAGAAGAACACTGGGTGGCGCTAAATATTACAAATTTCCTAAGAGATCTTAATGTATTTCCTTATCAGACACAAGAAAAGAACCACAATAAAAAATCTTAATAACATAGGATAATTACATAGAACACTATAATTTTTTTTTTTTTTTTTAGAGACAGAGTCTCACTTTGTCACCCTTGGTAGAGTGCTATGGCATCACAGCTCACAGCAACTTCCAGCTGTTGGGCTTAGCCGATTCTCTTGCCTCAGCCTCCTGAGTAACTGGGACCACAGGTGCCCACCACAATGCCTGGCCATTTTTTGTTGTTGTTGCAGTTTGGCCAGGGCCAGGTTCGAACCCGCCACCCTTGGTATATGGGGTATATGCCCTACACCGGGAGCCACAGGCTTCTATAGCACACTAAAGAACAAGTTTTGTTTTAGTATGCGGGCTAAAAAAAAAAAAAAAAAATCAAAGTTTAAATAAAATTTAAAACCAGTAAGAACTTCTGACTTTAAGAAGAAATTAAGACTTTCCTGTCTTCTTCCCTTTAAAACCAATCCAAATTAACAAAATATGAACCAGAATCACAAACCCCACCGTGACTTTTTTTAAACTGAAAGAAAAAAAAAAAAAAAGCCAAGTCACCTTTGTGTAATTCAAATTACCTTAGGTATGATCAAAATATTCTAAATCCTAAGGCTGGTCTCTATTACTTACCCAGGTTTATGTCTTGGACCCTTAACCATCAGGCCTCCATCCACAGATCTTTTGGTAAGAGCGTGATCCTGGCTGGGGTCCACAAACTTGAACACATGAGAGGCCCCAAACTGCACTTTCATGCCACTCTGCAGCATGGTGGTCTCTGAGATGCGCTGGCCCTCCACGTAGGTCTCTGCATCCACACTTCTAGGTGTCACGGTGACCACTCCATCCATGTTGGTGAGGTCACAGTGATGGGGCTGAATTCCTGGGCCAAAGAGCTGAAAACAGAAGGACACCAAAGAAATTCATCAGGAAGAACATAGTACTTAAAAACAGAATTTCAAAACTATGAGCATCCCTTTTATGATAAATGTAATCTGATAAACTTTAGATTTTAAGTGCTTTTTTAAAGCAGATTTCCCCCAACAGTATAGGAATTACTGTCAAAATAGTGTCAAACAGACCTTTTATTTTTGGACTCAGTAACTTAAGGCATATTGTAACTTTGCAGTAAAAAGCATACAGTCACCTTAACAAACATTTATTTGATAATTTAACAGACAAACCAACATCAGAGGATCACTTAAGGCAGTGGTTCTCAACCTTCCTAATGCTGCGATGCATTTTCATTATTACAAAGGGGTCGCGACCCACAGGTTCGACTTAAGCTGACTTAAGGCTAAGAGTTTGAGATCAGCCAAAAAAAAAAAAAAAAAAATTTAGCCAGGTGTGGTGGCACATGCCTATAGTTCCAGTTACTACGTAGGCTGAGGTAGGAGGAGCACTTGGAGCCAAGGTTTTGGAGGTTACAGAGAACTACAATTACACCACTGCACCCCAGTCTAGGCAATTGATCAAGATCCTATGTCAAAAAACAGACAGAAAATACCTATCTATTTTTGTCACTGCTGTGCTAAGAATGAAGGAAGGAATGACAGAACTGAGACCACCACCACACTCTCTCATCACGCTACAACTGAGAAACAAAAGTACAGAGCAAAGAAGGTTGTGCCTGGGCTAGACCGGACTTCAAGGAAGAGACAAATCCTGACCTCACTAATTCAGAGAATGTGTTAAAATCTGTTATAAGTATAGGCAAACTGTGTTCAGCTAGTGTTTTAAGTATAATTTACTGAATGCTAACTGCTACGTGTCAGACACAATTATAGGCACTTCTGCACAGGTTACCTCCTACAACCGTGACGCAGACCTATAAAAACATCACCATCACCACCATCTTTTAGAGAAAAGGAAGCATCTCAGAAGAATGTGAGCCCAAGTTTTTAAAGGTAGTGCTTGACCATAAACTCACACCCTGCTCTTTTACTGGAGAGTAAAATGACCCTGAGTTGACAAACGATGTTCTATATTTTGCCATGTATAATGCTCACTTTTTGGCCCAAATTTCTGAGTAAAATAAGGATGCACATCATACATGAGTAATATATATGTATACTCAGGAGCCAGGAGCCCAGGAGGCCTGCCAGGACTGCCGCACCCTCCCACATAGGCCTACCAGGCACATGAGATTCCAGTCTGCGAGGGTCCAGGATCAGATGGGAGCGGCCTTTGCTCAGTGCTATGATCATGAAAGAGGGTAGCAACAGGCTGGTGAGTCAGGGTGTGGCTATGCAGGGTTTGGCCTAAGACCTGAGGCCCGGTGCAGTGGAGCTGTGCCCCCCACATGGCAGGGAGGAAAGGCTCCAGGAAGAGAGGGAAGGGGCACCCTTCACAGAGAGGGAGGCTACAGGAGAGTGGTATGATCTGTACACTTACCAGGAGAGCATTAGCTCTCCCCAGACATATCTGTCTCTCCTGGCTGAGAGCCGGCCAGTTTCTCAAGGTACATTTTCTTGAAAGTTTGAGCCAAAAATGTGGGTGCACATTATACATGGGAATGTATCTCACATGACAAATATACATTTAAATAGAAAATCTATACTTTTAATTCCTTCATTCGTTACCACGTAGCAGGCTCTCTGCCACGCACTGCGCCTCCTGAAACACAAGAGGAGCAGCAGGAACCGCGGCACTGCATCACGACTGCGCACCTGGATAGAGCTGTCATCCAACTTTTCTGTCCCAACTTCAGTCACACTTAACTGGAGGCGGTAGAGCTTTGGCTTATCTCTGGAGTCAGAGCCATCTGCGAGAAGAGAAGGAAGACAGCTCCATTTGCAAAGTTTAATGTTCTTGTCACATCATTTGAAACAAAAAAAAAATCCCCAAAGTTTTTATCTTAGAAAGTACTATTCTCACTTAAGATTTCTTTTCAAAGAACTCTCCAACATATAAAACGATGTAACAAATTAGATACAGAAAATTCAAATTAAGAAATACATCAGCTTCTGTTCAATATAAAGTATTATAAAGTATGTTCTTACTACATAAAAAGAAATTTTCACTAACAATTCTGTGGAGCAACTGTATTAGCAAAATGAAGTTTACAGACACAGAGGCCTTCAATTCCGCCCAGACCTTCCTGATAGGAAACTGGCCACCGTCAGGGCAAGCAGCTCCTCCAGTCCCGAGGCAGTGTGGCACTGCCAACAGGGATTTAAACGGGATCAAAGTCCTCAAAGACGGAGCCTGACACGGAGCCTGACATGTGTCTCCTTGATAATCTCCCCAAGTAATGCCAATGGCCGTTCTTGATTCAGAATTACTGTTAAAAGTGCTTAGCTCCCCAGAGTGGAACTAGGGTGAAGAGTACAAAAGACGACTGATTTTTTTTTTTTTTTTGTCATTGTAGGCCTTTATGAACAATAGGAATTTTTATATTTCCTGAGTGTGAGATTCTATGATACGGAAGGCTTGGGGAGAAGGAGGAAGCAGCAGCAGCTGTGCCAAAGACCTGGTCCCATTTACACCCAGACATGTTTGCTTACTTCCCATCGACTATAGCCCAGTTAATCAAGACTTGCACTGAAGATTTACTCTGACTTCAGAGTTGTTAACACATGAGAAAAATGTGCCTCAAAGAACTCATGAATTATGATACAGTTTCCAAGTTCACCATTTGCACCACAGCCATGATGGTCAGTCCAGCACTGCAAATACACCAGGCTTCCTTCACAGGCCACATGAGCGTCTCCCTGACCCACCATGACTTGCCTATAACAGTCGTTGAGTCAGCAGCCAGTTAAAATCTCTACTCATGGGATTAGGAATGTAAGACCTGGGAGCGTCAGAAGTTAGAGAAGCTTAGAGGGTATGAGCAGGCATACAGAGTTTTAGACTCCCAAAATCTTAGTGGTGGTGAAATCTCAACTGTCACAGACAAAAGCCACTCTGAATATGCAACTTCTATGAGAACTGATATTAATTTTAGGGTATACAAAGTAATATTCTAATGACAAAATTTTCTATTTCTAAAATATTTAGAAATATTCAGAAATCTGTGACATATGGGCGAAGGTAAGATGACCAAAGTATGCGAATAGCACCAACACCTGACACACACTTAAAAGCAGAGTTATCATTTGTGTGACTTCACACGATGCTGGAACGTTTAATTTTTAACTCCAGCTGTTCCAATAAAGTCTTTATCAGAACAAATCCCCAAACCCTTCAGGGCTTCCCCCGCACACAGTGTCCACCCAGACCTGCTGAGTCCCAAACCCCAGGAACATTTACCATTTTATTTTACACACCATCAGCAGTTCCAACGAACACCCCTGGTGAAGAAACGTGTCCCTCTTCTGTCCTCCCCATCTACTTTTTCATAATAATGCCACTAATCACACTTGAAAGTGACTTCTATTCCTCCTCTCCCTTGGCTCCAATCTCCTTTGGGGCTTTAAAAAAATCTCTTTACCCTGGCACTGAGCACTCAGCACATGGCCCACATATGTCACTAAAGAAGACTTACTATGTTCACCGGGAGTAACTGTACTAAAAGATAACACAAACAGAATACAATATAGTCACAAAGAAATTACACAAATTATGAAGAAACAAAAGGAATAAATAATCATGTGAAACTACAATTGTTTCGATGCAAAGTTAAAAATGTAAGAAAATGAAAAGCACGTCTGTTTAGGAATGAAAGAAAACTTTACATTCACGTTCTTTTGAACTGTGTTCCTGAAAGGTGTCTTGGGAGGTGACACAGAGAAGCCACACGCTGCTCCACATCGAAAGACCCAGAGACGCAGGGAGGGAGAAGAGCAGGTGCCTCCCCAGCCTCCCCTACTCACCCTCTGTCCTCACGGGAACCCACCAGCAGAGACATCAGAAATAAACTTCCTGCCCAATCTCTTATTACCACTTCACAGTAATAAGAGAAAACAATAGTTAAAGCCTTTATAGACACTGAGGACCCTAAATGGTAACCACCGGATTTAGTGAGTAAAATGGTGTTTGGTATGAGCTGGGGGAGAAGGAGAATGTAATCGCAAATTTCCTTCTTAAAACTATAATCATCAGCCCACAGGCAGTAGCAAACACATAAAACTGTCGGCTAAAACAAAAATTCTGTATTTTCTCCCCTTCCTCAAAAAGTATCTCACAAATAGTTAATTTCTTCCCAAAGGGCCTGAGCACCTTTCTTCCCAACAGACAGCTACAGTCAATACGGAGCACTCCAGAAAGCAGAGACAGATGTAAACCACCACCTTGTACCCAGCAGTGCTTCTACAGAACGCTTTCTTCCACATTCTACACAGGAGGGGAGACAGACTGGTGAACAGAACCCAAGAAGAACCTTTAAACAGTCCTTTGTCCTTATTCCACAATTCTATACAGCCAACGCTGCTTCCCAGGGTGAACCTGAGAAAACAAGGCAGCAAAATAAGCTTCTGGTAATAAAATTAATTCTGGATATGGAACACTTCCTAGGTACAAATTAATGATAGCACATTAAATTCCTTCTTATGATAGCACATAAAATAGGTTATTTACATCAATTAAAAAACTGATACATAAAATATTCAGTCAGTGAACATTATTTTCCCCATGAGTTTGTTAGTGCTCTAGTTACAAAAGTAGTATTAAGCATACCATTACCTTCATAAGTGTGATAGCTGTAGTAGGCAAAGTGATTCCCTCTCCCTGGGGTTAAGACACATGCCAGGACCCAGGTGAAGGCAGCATCAGCAGGACAGAGGCCATGCAGAACAGGCGCAAGAGAGGAGGAGGAGAAGAGACATGTTTCAAAGAAAGAAAGGGTACATTTCACCCATTAGCGCTCAGAGCTGTGAGGACAAGACTATACCAGTGCTCTCGCCAGTGTTTTAGAAACTGATACAGACTGTTAAGAGAAACAGCAAGACAACAGGTGAGTCGCCGAGCAGCAAGACAGCAACAGTTGAGTTAGTTGAGTTAGGCCCTACAGAGGGCCACCACCCCAATGACTGACAGCTTCTGCTCAAAGAACATATTCAACTCCAAAGCAAAAAAAAATAACATTTACTCCCCATTCTTCCAAAAGACAATGTGCACACATCCACATCTCAAAAAAACTCCTATCCACACCTAGCAGACCCCTCAACACTGAGGACAGATGTTTGTTTGGCTCACACAGTGGCAATAAGCTACTTATGAATCATTACAAATCATTATGTATGGACATTATTTTCTTACAAATGGAAAACAGATCAATTTCATTCAGCATGCTGTAAGCAAATAATAATGAAAACCTAAAAAGACATCATGCCCCAGTAAAAAACCATGGCTTTGGTGTAAGAACGACCTTGGCCTAGCATTCAGGCCTGCCACCACAAGTGAGTTCACCTCCAGACAATCATTCAGACACCTGAACTTTAGGCACTTGTGGAACAACAAATAAAGCTACCCTGTCCCAAGCAGTCAACAGCTCAGCAGGAGTCCAGTAGTCTCTCTAGACTAGAGATGGAGTCATTCCTCACTGAGTCAAGGGAAGGCAGGCAAGAACAATCTTATTCACCTCTAAGGTGCACTGCTTTGCCTAAAGCAGAAGGTCAACAAACACTGACTTAAGGTAGTGGAGTGCCCCAAGGAAAGCAATGTATTAACAAGCATGTGATAACAGGTTGTTGCGGTATTGTTGCGGAAGGTAGAACAGAGTATCTACAATCTGCCATCTTTTCACACCTATAAAAAAACTTCTATATACTTCCACAAGTGTAAAATAAGAAGTCCAAAAAACAATTCCCACTAGAATATAAATTCCTGAGGTCAATGGGTTTAACCTGTTTTGCTGGTGCTCCAAACCCATGGCACAAAACCGTGTGTGACAAATGGTTAAGCATTCAATAAATACTGGTCAATACTGGTCAAATGAAGGAAGGAATTCACTCTCATCCTGCCTCTCCTGCCACCAAAATAAACTTCCTATTACTCATTTGAAAATTACTCCGTTAGCAGCAATTTACCACTTTCTCTGACAGCTAACACCCTTTAATCCTCAAATACATGGATTTGGGGAAAACAATTGTTACTTTTCAGCATTTAATGTAAAAATGTAAAGGGCAGACTCTATGCCTAAAAAATATTCTAAAAAATTTTAAGTTAAAAAGCATATGGCTGCCTCACTGCTGCCATCCTTCATCTGGGACGACCAAATACCAATCACCTTTCACACCAGAGACACACGGTAATACTGGAACATGCTTCTAAACTACAGCAAGAAAACAAACTTCAAATCAATTTTCTAGCCAGATAAGTAAGGGACAAAGTAATACTAATATATTCCTTGGAAATACCTAATCAATTATAAAAAGTCTTCAAATCTTAACTTTTTAATGTATAAAAACCACTACTAAAAACGACACAGCCACTGACTATAGAGTACTACCAAAACAATACTGTCACTTCCTGTACCGACATAACCTAGCTGTGCCATTCGACTGCTAGACAACAAACACCACATCTAATCATTAGTTAATTATAACTTAGCTATAAGAAACTAAACAAACCTTGTAAATAAAAATATATACTCAAAAAACCACAATTCATACCCATGGAATCCTATTATTATCTCCACAGCTGATACACTTTTCTGCTAATTTTTTCCATGATTACTAATTGAGCTTTATCCAAATGCAGTTTGGAAAAGGGGTGTAACAATGATCTTCAGAGCATTTTATAATGCAGGTCATATAACACTAGTTTAACAAATTAGGTAATTTTAGCTGAATGATAAGTATGTTATATGTAGCACACATAAACACAAATACATACATTTCTTTAAGAATGTCAATGCATTCCTCTCTCTAATGGCTAACCTGAGACAACAGCTTTAGCCTTTGAGAGTTCTAAAATAAACGTAGCCCCTTATCATTTTAAAATCAAACAGCTTTCCTCTCACTAAATGAATTTCTTAGATGGTCTATAAAATTTAAAGACATGTATTCTTTTAGACATCATTTATGCATTATACTGGGTAAGATTTTACACACACAAATACATCTCTACTAAATCTGCCCCAGGAGAGTAAATTTCAGTTTGTCATTTTTAGGAGATTATTTTAATCAAAGTTATCTTAGAAAAAATCATTTTAAACTCTCTTAAAACTATATAGTATTTTAATTTTTTTTCTTAATACTCATTTTTGTCCATGCAAATTTTATTTTTATGCATAACCTTTAGTTTTTCTACCAAAAAAAAAAGGTCTATAAACATTAAGTCAGCCCAATATAAAGGCCCCTTAAATAAGATGCATGACAAAGTACAAGCACTTAAAGCTAAAAATGCATGCACATGTGCATAACAATTCCCAGTATGACCAGTTGCCTCACCTGGGCTTAACTCCACTAAATATGGCAGTTTCTCAGGGGGAAGGGCAGAGCCATAGCCAGCAGCATCAGCTCTCTCCTTCCCTTTCACCTGCTTCCCTTCCAGATGTTTCTTTGTTTTCTTTGGGATGTAATCTGGTGGCCTCCTCTTCAATTGAAAGACTAGAATCCCTAGAACAGTAACATTGGAAATCATCAAGAGACCCAGGTTGGCCTGGATGGCCAGCTCACCGGCAGTCTACTAATCAAAGTGTTATCATCAATAAGATGAAGGAAACTTGATTAACATATGCCAAGGAATCACTGAACCAAATCTTCTCCAACTTCTACTTTTACACAACAGAAGAATTACTAGTCTCGTGGTGTGTTCTGAAAAGCTCCAACAAGCAATTTTCAAAAATTATTTTAAATTACCCAAGGATATCATACGCTTGAAAAACAATACAACATATCATCTAAGAATAAATGGAAACTTATATTAGTAAACAACTTTATGATAATATACTCAGATACATAAAAACATATTCACAAACATATTCACACACAAATTATATACAGCATAAATATATAAAATATATTTTAGTTGATATGATTTTTATTTAATTCCACTGAATTAACCCTGAATTCAAAGCAATTTGACTTTAATAAAGTTTAACTTTATACCTTTTAGAAAAAGTACTAACAAGTGTTTTCAAGAGGTTAGAAATCTGCTTGCGTGCTAATATTTTCTTTTCTTTTTTGTATTTTAAAACTACCAACCTACATTTAATACTGACATAATAAATTGGCAATAAACACTGATGTCCTTACTAACACAAAGGTTTTCTATTGAGCAACAGTCAATTCATGACAATGATCTTCCCCTTCTTGATGCAGTGCTAATACTCTGGCTTTTCCGTGAGCTGCTGTTCACCTGCCATGTTACTGTTAAGGTCTACATAGGAGATTCAGGCAATCTGAGTGTGGCCCTAGGAGCCACCCAACAAGTCCACAAAGAAGAAAAACAGCTACACAAATAAACATCCATTAAAAAATATTCATGTGGGCGGCACCTATAGCTCAAAGGAGAAGGACACTGGCCCCATATATCGGATGTGGTGGGTTCAAACCCGGCCCCATCCCCCCTGCCAAAAAAATTCACGTATACTTCTCCTGAATCATCTGATAAGTTGAACAACTGGTATATCCCGTACAAATCCAAAGTAAGTAATCCTTTAACAAACAAAAATCACTCTTTACCTTTGTCACTGGGCCATTCCCTGAAGATCTGTAAGGGACACTCATCGTCATCAAGGATGGCCTCTTTAGCACCTTTCTCATCTGAATGCTGAGACCCGGGAGGAAGCATGACCTAAAAAGAAAGTAACTGTCAATATACTTAAAAGTAATATTAGCACATTAGCAAGGATTTAAACAAAAATGTCACTGTAGAATCAAATTCATCAAGCACTACAAATTCTCATTCATCAAAAAATCATCAATGAAAATGAAGGAAATAATTTATATTAGAAAGTTAAGCTAGCTCATTTGGTAGTTTTTACTTACCTGGTCCCCTAAAAAGAATTATTATGAGTGTGTGAGCTTTTTAAGTAAGTGAGGTGATGGTTATGTTGATCAGTTTGATGTGAGCATTCCACATTGTATATCAAATCAGTGCACTGTACCCCATAAATGTACAGTTATGATTTAATAAAAATATTTTATGTTGAAAGACTTTATATAATGGTTAAATTCTAAGCAACCTCTTAGTCTTAAGGAAAGACAGTTTCACTGTTACAATTTCAAACTCCCTAATCCCTAACCCAGCTTTTCACATTCAAATAATGGTTTTTATTAAGTAGGTTCATACAATATGGATTTTTTTTTTTTACTTTTTTGAGACAGAGTCTCAAGCTATTGCCTTAGGTAGAGTGCCATGGCATCATAATTCACAGCAACCTCCCACTCTTGGGCTCAAGTGATCCTCTTGCGTCAGTTTTTTATTTTTAGTGAGACAGGATCTCGCTTTTTGCTCAGGCTGGTCTCAAACTCATGAGCTCAAGAAATCTCCCCAACTTGGCCTCCCAGAGTGCTAGGATTATAGGTGTGAGCCACCAAGCCTAGTCCAACATGAATCTTTTAAAATCACCACTACACATCAAACAACCAGGACAGTTTTTATAAAGTGGGCTCAGGCAACATGGGCTCTTTTAGGATAACTATCATACAACAAACCAGAATAGGGCTGATTTCTTTTTCTTATAAATAATCTATCTTCATGTTTACATTTTAAATACACCATTTAAGTATATTACGGAGCTACTCATTCACTCAACAAAATTTTTTAAGCAACTATTTTAAGATACTATGTTCACCATACTCTTAAAAATTCATAGTGCTGTATTACAAATGTTTTTACTGTAGCCAAACAATTTTGTTAAACATCTAAAAAAGCTCCAAGAAATGCATATCAGAGAGCAGAGCAGTAGACAACACTTGCCCAACAGCCTTCTATACTCCGTGGGCCTGTGCGCCATCTTCACTGTAATACAACACTAACACTGACCAGAACACAGTCACAGGGAACAGGAAAAGAAAGCCTGTCACTGGCATCTGAATTTTGTTTTCAACCTGTAGTTAACATAATGGTGTTAGCATAATAGATCTTACCACCCAAATGTACCACAGTGTCCACACACCAATGGATTAGACTCTTCCATAGAACCTCATACTTTCTCTCTATACTGCTTCAATTACCTCAAAAGGACAAACTAATCAGTCTTATGATAAATTAATCTTTCTTTAGAGCATTTGCATTAAATTCAGTATCTTGTCTGAGAACACATACTACTTTAAGGTCTGACCTTCAATCATCTCTTTAGTTTCAATCTTTGTCTAACATTCAAAGCCAAATGGAAAAGGCCATGGCGGGGTAGGATGACATGTCTGACCTCCTGTCTCATGGCCAGCAACTCAGCTTTAGGGTATTTCTGGGGTCCTCTTGGGAGAAATGGGATCCAGTCAGCTAGTGGGCTTAAGATTTTATTTTACTTCACAGCTATAAATCCAAATACCTTTGAGATTGTTGACCCAAAATGCAAGCTCTATAAAATAGAGAGGTTTATTCTGAGCTGAGTATGTACGGCTATGACCTAAACCTTCATAATCTCAAAAGTTCCTAAGTGTTCAAGGTGATGGGTTACAGTTTTGTTTTATACATTTTAGAGACAAGATTTATAATTATTAAAATTATAAATCAATACATGAAATGTATACATTGGTTTGTTCCAAAAAACGGGACATCTCCAAGCACAGGATGAGAGGGCTTATATGTTATAGGTGAAAAGGTTTGGAATCAGTAGGAAAAAAACGTTTTCAGGTAAGGAATTCTATTAATCACAGAGCCAGCCACAGCACACTGACTCACAGTGATGGCCTGCAGATGTGACTGCACCTCTGGAAGAGGTGAAACGAGCTATGTCCACCTCCTTTCCCTGGATGGTCAGGAACCTCAGTTTCAGGTTTGTCTGAGGTCCCCTTGGCCAAGAGAGGGTCTGTTCAGTCAGTGTAGGGGTAGAATTTTATTTTTAGCTCATAAGACAAATGAGGATGGCATCTCATATTTGCTTTAGTAATTCACTTTGGAATATATTATGATTTCACAATTTTCATTATTCCAAGAGCTATGTGAAGAAAGATTTTTAATTTAAAATGAGGTAGTTTAAGTGTTTTTGTTTTCTATTTCTGGTTATTTTGTGTAAAATACGAATAATAAGGCATGTAAAATGTGTATATTTTAAGAAATACATAATTTTGGTTTTACTAATAAAAAACTCATTTTTAATGTTTCCATTAAAACATTTTGATAGGTATGAAACATTTGTTTGATTGGAATGTCTGCTCCGCAAACATTAACATTTAAAAATCAACAAAATGCACATATTTCATTAAAAAAGAAGAGCCAAATATAGGGAACCACTCACAGTCCTCAGACAGAGACTACTACTCACTCTTCCAGGGCCCCCCTCACTCCAGCTTTGCTGTCTGGTGACCTTCATCCATCACTCAGTTAAGTAACTTCTCTGGGAAGCCCTCAGTGACCTCCATTCTAATAAAAGCTCCTTGCTTGTATTTCTAGTTCATGGCATGTCTGTCTACCTTTACTATAAGTTTTGTAAGGGCAGCTCTTATTATCCCACCATAGTTTCTAAAAAACAGAAGGAACTTAAATATATATTGAATAATTAAACAAATAGTTTTTAAAAATATACAAACCACATGAAATAGTATTATTTATAAGATGGAAAGCCAAGAACTAAAGAATTTCTAATTCAAAATAAAAATAATAATCGACTCCCAGTTT
Source organism: Loris lydekkerianus (assembly GCA_963574355.1). NCBI lineage: Eukaryota > Metazoa > Chordata > Mammalia > Primates > Lorisidae > Loris > Loris lydekkerianus. Next base: position 2,651 of record CAUYPK010049449.1, on the reverse strand, counting down.
GTGTTGTCTAAGCTTACAAAAAATTGTTATGGCAATAACAGAGCAGAAAACCCAAACTGAGAAAGAACTTCAAAAGAAGTCATCAAATGACCTCAAAGCCTGCACAACATCAAACCCTGATTCAGTTGTCCTATCACTTTCTCATTTTTATCAGTAAAGTTTCAATCAGAAATCATTGAAAGGATTAAATGTTGTAAAAGTACTATTACACACTATATCAAATGCCATTTTATGGAACTGATGATACTATTAAATAGGCTTATATACACTTAACAACAAAAACATTCCTTTAGCAAATAACTTGGAACAGTATCAGGTGCAACAAAGATGTTCTTACAGTTCACAGCCCTCCAGGGGGACACAGCTGAAAAAGGATTAGGCCTCTGTGCAAGTAATGTATAGACTATATTTATACTGCCACTTTGCTAAGAGTTAATAACCAATTTTAAGTATAAAACAAACTTAACATAAAATCCATCATATCCATGGACTTAAAATTATTCCATAGGTAAATTATGTCTCCTATACAAATAATAACACTTGTCATACGTTTCTTCTGAAAAGAAAAGTAATTATCTCACAAGCCTTGGAATTATAAAAGGGCTTTCCTCTACCTCATATTCACCTGCTATGAGGAAAATGCACAGAACATCCTCTACCTCAAGTATTATTCCTTCACAGAGAATACATGACCATCTCACCTACATAACCTTCCATCCTTATACCCTGTCAATAAATTTCAGTTGGTGACAGTTACTTTACCTATGAACCTTACTATTGAGAAGTAGAAGCATATTTTTTTGGTTTCCCTTCTTGGAGAACCTTTTGTCCTTTAAATTTGTCAACACTATTTCTTCCTATTTCCTACTAACAAAGGCCAAACAAATAAAAACCTGCATGAAATTACTGAATACTCATGTACTCAGACTCATCTCTCTTCTCCCATCCCCACAATGAAATGAGCTTTGCTGTATTTCCTTCTGATTCTGAATAACACAAACTCTGTCAAAAAAACAATTCAAATACAGAAAAAGCAAAATGAAGAAAAAAAACTACTGTAAAAGAACTGTATTTTTGTGATACATTTATTTTAAAAGGAGCTTCACATCTTAATTGTAACTACACATGGTAAGTCTTCTGTTCTCCCTCCTGCTCTTATCCGGGTTGTCTGCGAGCCCGTGTGTCACAACCCCACACTGACCTTCCTCTATGCTTGTTTGATACACACAGAGCAGCAGTTCCTTGTCTCACTTTATGAGACTACAAAAACAAAAATAGGGTATTTTTAAAACATAAAGGCATATTCCCCTTTATTGTGCTTTGTTTTATTGCATTTCACAGATGATGATGTTTTATTGTGTTTTTTAACAAAGTGATGGCATGGGGCCGTGACCTGTGATGGGCGTCTGCCGGACCTCCAGAAGAGCTGCGCTGCGACCCGTGACCAGCGTCCGCCCAGACTTCCATACGAACTGCGCCGCGCCCCGCGTCCGCCAGGCCTCCCGACACCCTGACCAGGACCTCCAGGGAACCGTGCAACCTCCCTCCTGTACCCTCTCTGCCTCCACACCGGCCTGCTCATCTGGCCAGGGACTCTGGTACCGCATGCCCTCAGGAGCCCTTAGCCTGGCCAGAGACTGCTGGAGGCTTGGGCCCTCTGTGCCAAAGTCACTGGGCGCCTAGCTGTGTTGCTGGATCCGGGTGTGTCACACTCTGGAGCTGCTCCAACAACCACAACTCCCTGGCTGGGGCAGCCCCAGAGGAGCTACAAAGGGTCACTCCCTATAAAGATCCAGCAACAATAGAGTGATCCCGCTGGGGTCTAATCTTAGAGAGATACCTCCCCAATTACTAGGACAACCAGAGGCAATCGTGGAAAACAATGATGAGGCGGAATCAACAGAAAAACTCTGGCAATATGAATAATCAGAGTAGATCAACTCCCCCAAGGATCAATGGGGCAGACACAGCACAAGATCCCATGCACAAACAAATAGCTGAAATGTCAGAAATCTAATTCACAATCTGGATAGCAAATAAGATCGAATTAGAACGCCAAGCAGTAACCCAAAAGATATCTCAAGAATTCAACAAATTCAAAGACCAAACGACCAAAGCTTTTGACACATTAAGACAAGAAGTTGCATCCCTCAAAGATCTGAGAAACACAGGTGAATCCCTCAGTAATAGAATGGAGCAAGCAGAAGAAAGGATTTCTGACATTGAAGACAAAGTTTTGGAACGCTCCCAAATTCTCAAAGAGAAAGAGAAATGGAGAGCAAAAACAGATCACTTTCTCAGAGAGCTCTGTGATAATTCAAAGAAAACCAATATTCGTCTTATAGGGATCCCCAAAAGCGATGAAGTGGCTTCACAAGGCACAGAGTCTCTTCTCCATGAGATTATGAAGAAGAACGTTGCAGACATGCCAAGAGATCCTGAAATTCAGATAGCAGACAGTTTCATAACTCCAACATGACTCAACCCAAATAAGACATCCCTCAGACACATCATAATCAATTTCACTAAAGTTAATATGAAGGAGAAAATTCTGAAAGCTGCCAAACGAAAGAAAACCATTACCTACAAGGGGAAGAATATTAGAATAACTGCAGATCTCTCTGCTGAAACCTTTCAAGCTAGAAGAGGAT